>JANIPN010141022.1:0-254821 GCA_027478595.1 Erythroxylum anguifugum
CTCCCACCCCCATCCCAATCACCCCAACCACCCCGAACGACTAATCGGCTCCGAGAGTAATGGATGCGGGACAGCGTGGACCTTCTCATGATCCACATGAGGTTAGTGAGATTCAGTTGTGAGGACCAGGCTCCCTACAGATGCCACCTGCATGCACGACCTCTGGTGTCGCCTGCAGTAGCGCACATCCGCGTACGCCTAGCTGTAACGACTAGCCGGGCCTCCACGAAATGCGCTGCCCGCAAGACCTACGTGTTCCTTTAACTTGTAGCATGTAGATTCGTGCGGCAGTGTTGCACCGTCCAGGATCTTGAACGCCTCAGCGTGTCTTGCGCTCCGTCATGTGGACCCCCTCTCTACGAATTCGAGTCAGTCGCCTTAGACCACTCGGAGATCACCCGGCCATTCCGCCTCGGACCCCCTTCTCTACAAGCGAGACCTTCCCATTGATACTTGCTTGGCTGCTTTTACTTCGGTCGTCGCAGCAGCCGATGATCCCCGTTGATGCACACCGGTGTCGAGATTCTGACCCCCGCCTATTCAATTCGGCCTTGGATGTCCGTGCTATCAGACCTTGTTTCATACCTAGGTAGTTTAGTAGTGCCTGACCACCCGACTTCCCCTTTCCTCTTTATTTTCCCAATCCAGTCGCACATCAAGCAAATCTCTGCTGAACTAGCCTCATTATAAAGATGCCTAACAATACCACGCCTGTGCCGAGGCAATCCAGCGATGACGCCCACAGGCGCTCGAGGCGGCAGCTCTCGCTCAAACTCAAAGACTGGCACCGGCAAAGCGAGCATAAAGGTCCCGAAGTCTTCATCATCGACGTTGTCGGCGGTGAAGTAAGACTCGAAGACGAGGAAAGTTTCAAACGTGAGTAACCAAGGTTTAGTTCGTGATCATGGCGGCACCAACAACGGTACCAACAACGGTACCAACAACGCTACCTCTGACAGGACCAGCCGATTGCGCTGTATATGTTGCAGAGTTCTTCTGCTGACCACTGAACCACCAGGCAGCCTAGGGTCACGGACTGACAACTCTACCTCCACCACCCCGAACGGTAACAGTTCAGACCCGAGCCCACCCAAGTGCTTCAACACACCTCAAGACGACAATTGGTTCACGCTTTATGTGGAACCAGATGGCACGCCAAGCGATGATTTCATATCGGAGCCCTCAGGTAGGGCGAATACACTTATTGCCTCCTACTACCTAAACAGGTATCAAAAGCACTGGTGGGGAAAATTGCGAAGCAAGCCGAGGCCTCGTCAGGTCTGGGTCACCAACTACTGTTATTCCTAATGTAGGAACAATGTGCTCAGCAATTTGCAGATCTGACTTAGCAGGCGTCTTGCATCTTTTGAAGATTACTCAGACCACCATAGTCCATGTGTCTTCATGTCTCATCCGAGAGCTTATAAAGGAATTGTCACGAGTTTTTTGCTATAGCCTCCACTAACTTAATCTAGATACAAGTATTGATAGTCCTTGTTTGTTATGCGTCAACTCCTGTCAATGAGCCTTCGTGAACTTGTATGCCATGCTACATCCGATAAGAGCTTGGATCAAACTGTTTGCTTGCACCAAAACTTGTGACTGGCGTCGACTACTTGGGTACGAACCACGAATTGCTCACGGTGAAGGTGCGGGAAGCAGGTCGAATCTTATCGGAAGACCGGCGTATAAAGATCTCATACAGAATCGAGATAGGTCTATTGGGTAAAGGTCATATGACAGGAAGAAATTTTTTGGTGGCAAAGCAAACTTGTTTCTATTTGAGTTGTAGCAGAGGAAGCCAATTCCTTTGTCTCCTGCTGACGAGATAACGATTTACGAATATCAAATATGTCCTGGAAAACACTGACCCTTGTTTCTCCTGAAGGTCCAACCTGCTGTGTTTGCCGTAATCGGCCACTGCTGCGCTCTGCCTGCGAGAAAGGTTGCAATCGTCTGCGATTATAAACAAATCTCTAAAACCAGAGCACAATTCCTCACGCAAACCCTGACCATGATATGCTTGCTCCCATCTCGAGGCATGTGCAGGGAAGCATGTCATCCATCATCCGTGAGCTGCGTGAAAGCTCAGAGATTTCAAGTGTGGAACAAGGTTTAGAGACTACACCCACCAACACATTCGCCGCCCAAACCTAATTTCCAGATTTCAAAGTCATTGCAGCTTGTTTGGTTCACCATGCCGACGAATGAGAGATGATCGTGTCACAGAAATCGACGTGTTTTAGATATCAATTCAGGCTATGAATTAGAACTTTGGTGCGCCTCGATCAAAATCTTCACGAGATGGGGAGGTTTCATCGCTAGCTATCAAATATTGAATGACGAATGTTTGTTTGCTTTCCTTTCATTCAGTATCAGATTAGGAGAGGTACTCGGAGGTGTATCTAGGTAGGTGGTCAGCCTAATGGACAGCTCCATAAGTTGAACACTTAATCACGTCGCAAACATTCTACCAAGTTCGAAGGTTGTCCTTTCAATGAGATGGATCTCTCTTCCATAGTTTCAAGATGGAGAGGCGACAACAACTTGCAGACTGAGTCCAGACGGCGAAATCTTGGCTTCATGTCTCGCGTTTGCAAACATCCATCCTTCAGATAGAAAGCTGCATCACAGTGGCAAGCCAATGGCAGAATTTTGGCCTGACCTTTTTACAGCCTGATCTTGCACCCCTTCGCGCAAGGTTCTCATTCGACTTCTTCTCCACTCCTCTGTCCAGTCTTCTGAAATTATTTCAACAGCGGTTTGTTTCAGCAACAGCCCAAGTGTTGTGGTCGAAGACTCGTGCCCAAGAAGCATTGCAGTCAAAAGTGAAGCAAGAGTCGTGCAAATCTGAATGGAAGATCTGACAGTGAGCAGTCTCCGGATCATGAAACTATTCTGGAAGTGCATTGACAAACGGCGACCTTTGTGCGTATTTCATCATCATTCATTAGATTAGTCGATTGTCTCTGATGAGCAAGTCAGAAGAAGACTTATGTGGCAGCTGATATGACTTGTCAAAGGCTCTGAACTCCAGTTCAATTCAGCCAAGAATTTTGAGGCCTCCTTTCGTCTTGTTTGGCTTCTTGGAGATGCCAGCGCCCGCAGTTGGGCCCAGTATGCCGTTGTTGCTGCTTCCACCGTTGTTGTGGTGCTGCTGTTGCTGATCCCTGTTCCCACCCTTCTTGTTGTTGTACCGCTTGTCCTTCTGCATGACCGGTTTGATCTCGGTGGTACTCTTTTTGATCTTGACCGGATGGCTCCCAATGTACTTGTTTTGCATATCTCTTGCAGCCTTGAAGTAATCGTCGCCATCGCTAAAGCTCACAAAGCCGTATCCCTTGCTCTTCGTCGTCAGCTTGTCCCGTATCACCCGCGCCTTCTGCACTGACGGGTACTTTGCAAACGCCTTGAGCAGCGAGTCGTCCGTGACCTCGCCGGCCAGGTTGCCGACAAAGATGCGAAAGTGCGCCGGGTCCCACTCGAGCAGTGTGTTGTCGCTCCATTTCTGACCACCGCCGGAGCGTTGAACAGTCTTTGGCTTGTCATCAGTGCCTGCCGCGCCTTTCCCTTCTGTACTATCCCTCCCAGCGGCCGGGTTCGAAGCAGCTCCAACGCTGTTTGCTTGTGTCCCAAGTTTTTGCAGTGGTTTCTCTTCCTTCGCCATATACGCGCTTTGCCACTGCGCTATTTGAGCCTCCATATCCGGGTCTGACTGCATGCCGTGCGGATAGCCTGGCTGGGGGCCGGCGGGTGCCGTTGAGGCCGTGGGTGGTGCAAATGGGTTCCGGATCTGTGGAGCGCTTTGCTGCGCATATCCATTTTGCGAGGACTGCTGTTGCTGGCCTTGATAGCTGGAATAGTAACTGCCTGGTGCTTGTTGCTGGTGTCCACCATACCCTGAAGGTGTTTGAGGGCCGGCAGAGACTACGGGACTCGAAGTGCGATATGTGTTCCCAGATGATGCCAGAGCGCGAGGCGCGAAGCCTGTGAAGCCTTGGGGACCATGACTACCACTTTGTGCTCCGCCGCGACCGGATGGCTGACCACTGAATGCGGGTCTGAATCGCGAAGGCGCGTTGGAGGGCGGAGGCCGGGCTGGCAGTGACGAAGATGAAGCAGGCGGCGCTGACGAGTTCGAGAGACCTGGGGGTGGAGGATATGCTGACATGATGAATATTGACGCACGACCTGGACCTTGACAGGGTCACAGACGTACCTTGTGCTAGAAAGGAGAGGCAAGAGCCTCCTTGGTCTCAACTGAGTACTTTGTTATACGTACAAACCCACAAAAAACTCGAGCAGATTTTTTGTTGTTCTTCTTCTCTGCTTTCTTGACTTTGTACGACTGATAGAATCTAGCAGATACGAGGATTGACGGTTTTCTCAGGGCAGAGTGGGACGGGGACGACGGCGTGTGATACTGCCGCGAGCCAAACAACGAACATCGGTGGAATATTTGCCGCCGCTCGGAGTTTTGGCGCGGCTAAATCCGAGAAATGTCCCGGTGTGAAAAGCCGCTTCTAGGCTATGATGTCGCTCACAGCAAACAATGCAGAAGTACTTTTTCCACAGTCGGCAGCCGATAGACTTTGATGTACCTTTCGGCCTCGTTGTTCTGGAAGGCCGGTGTTCAGCCCGCTAGTTTACCTATCGTTGCTTCCCACAGCGGATCTAAGCGACGTGGGATGATGGGCACGGCAGCGATGCTAGCAAGTTTTGGGTACCTACTACCACCTAAAAGTCAAGCTTGTTCTCCCCTCCTCCTTCGAAACATTATGCGCGCATATCAAATAATCAACAGTAGGGTCAGGCTGCTGCTGTTGTCTTATCAGCGAGCGAAGGAGCTACTGTCCCGACAAGGACGCTCACTCCCAAACCCAAACAAATTTGGAGAAGTACAGCTCTCACTACTGGTAGGCAGCAGAGCCTCTGGCAATAAGTGAGAGCTGGTAAATTACTTGCGTTGTGCTTCCTTAAGACCCTGCTGCTGAGAATGACTGCTCTAATCTTTCTTGTATTCTCTTCTCTTTTTTTTTCTCTTTTCTTTACAATTCCCGTACTGATGGGAGGGACGCCCACCACCACCCTCTCCGAAGAAAGAAAAAAAAAAAAAAACTAGAGATCATATCGTGGGGCCATGATCCCTCATCCCGCATTGAGACAGTGCGGCAGCTCCCCGCCACATTCGTGAGAGGTACGGTAGCAGCTTCGCGCCTGGCAGAGAAGAGCGCGAATGTCACCAATACCCGGCATCCGGGGCCAGTGATGATGACTGTGACGCCCGCAGTCCCAGAGGCATTACATAGCCTGCCCCACCAAAATTTGTTCATTCTGCTGCCCTCTGTGAGCGATAATTGCATCGTCCTTGCCGAAAAGCTTTTTACCAATTCCCGCCCTGCCACTCTCTCACACTCTCCCACCCTGGGCCCCTCCAGATCTTGTAATCACGTCGATCCTACTTGACTGGCTTCAGCGTGCTTAAATATCCTCCATCCTGCTTAGCACCCGCACTCTTGCTCCTTGCATCTCTCTGCAACTTATCTCGAACACGCGAAACCCATAATCACCTTCAGCTACCAGTCGCAACCATGTCTTCCGACGCAGTTGCTGATTTCGGCCTTATCGGCCTGGCCGTCATGGGCCAGAACTTGATCCTGAACGCGGCAGACCACGGCTTCACTGTCTGTGCATTCAACCGGACAGTGGCCAAGGTTGACCGTTTCCTTGAGAACGAGGCCAAGGGCAAGTCCATCATCGGCGCCCACTCGGTTGAGGAGTTCGTCAGCAAGCTCAAGAAGCCACGTCGGGCCATGCTGCTCGTCCAGGCCGGCCCGGCTGTCGACGCGTTCATTGAGCAGCTCCTGCCGCACCTGGAGAAGGGTGACATCATCATTGACGGCGGCAACTCACACTTCCCCGACAGCAACCGACGCACCAAGTACCTGGCGGAGAAGGGGATTCGCTTCATTGGCACTGGTGTTTCCGGTGGTGAGGAAGGCGCCCGGTACGGCCCAAGTCTGATGCCAGGCGGCAACGAAGAGGCGTGGCCATACGTCAAGGACATCTTCCAGTCCATAGCTGCCAAGTCGGACGGGGAGGCGTGTTGCGAGTGGGTCGGCGACGAGGGTGCTGGCCACTATGTCAAGATGGTTCACAACGGTATCGAGTACGGCGACATGCAGCTCATTTGCGAGGTTAGTTTGCCCCTCCCTTTGATAGGAAGAACCGCCCCACACGGGACCAGTTGTCTGGCCAGAAACTGACTGACGCTGCGTAGGCGTACGACTTCATGAAGCGTGGTCTGGGCCTCAGCCACAAGGAGATGGGTGATGTGTTTGACAAGTGGAACAAGGGCGTGCTCGACTCATTCCTGGTCGAGATCACCCGCGATGTTCTGCGGTACAACGACGACGACGGCACACCCCTTGTCGAGAAGATCCTGGATTCGGCAGGCCAGAAGGGTACAGGAAAGTGGACTGCGATCAACGCGCTGGATGAGGGTATGCCGGTCACGCTCATCGGCGAGGCGGTGTTTGCGCGCTGTCTGTCATCCCTGAAGGAGGAGCGAGGCCGTGCCGCCAAGGTGCTGTCGGGCCCGACGCCCAAGTTCGAGGGCAACAAGCAGGAGTTCTTGGACGATCTGGAGCAGGCACTCTACGCTTCCAAGATCATCTCATACGCACAGGGCTTCATGCTGATGCAGCAGGCCGCCAGGTCGTACAAGTGGAAGCTGAACAAGCCGTCGATTGCGCTCATGTGGCGTGGCGGCTGCATCATCCGTTCAGTCTTCCTGAAGGATATCACCAAGGCCTACCGCGAGAACCCGGACCTGGAGAACCTACTGTTCAGCGACTTCTTCAACAAGGCCATCCACAACGCGCAGAAGGGCTGGCGAAACATCATCGCTGCAGGCGCACAGTGGGGCATCCCAACGCCCGCCTTCAGCACTGCTCTGTCCTTCTATGACGGCTACCGCGCCAAGGACCTCCCCGCCAACTTGCTGCAGGCTCAGAGGGACTACTTCGGTGCTCACACCTTCCTGGTCAAGCCGGAGTACGTGAGCGACAAGTACCCGGCAAAGGAGAACATCCACATCAACTGGACCGGAAGAGGAGGCAACGTGTCGGCCTCGACATACCAGGCATAATCCGGTGTTTGTAGAATGGGGGTCCGGACGACAGCTCGAACGCATGGTCAGGCGTGCATGCATGTTTAGTGCCGAGTAAAAGACAATTATTCATTGTTATGTAACCAAATAGCATGCTTGAATGAACGACATGATGAACTTCAAAATCACGTGCAGACTTACAAAGCCACGCTCGTGAATGAATAAGCTCTGCAGGGGAGCCAATGGGCTGCCATCTCACTTGCAGGCGGGAATTAACCAGTTGAAATTTGCACCGTTCAAAGTGTTCATTGCTGGTCGCAACTAGTTAGAGCCTGTGATATATCAATGCGGCACCTTCTGGGACCAGTCTTTGTGTGTAGAATAGCATTGAAGGAAAGGGGTTGACAGACTGCTAGCAGTCTAGGTGCAAAACATTTCCAAGTTCTACGGCGGTGTGTGCCTTGCGTCCTGCGAGCTGGGGCTCTAGAAGCACCCTGTGCCAAGACTCGGACCTCAGGGTCCGCCAGAGTAATCATCTCAAGCATCGGAGCCATAAACTCCGCCATGGGCAAAGCTCTCGCGGTTGATGCTCCTAAGGGAGATTCGGGGAACGGCAGAACGGTATTCATGGCCCCTGCGCCGCACCACCATATTCGCTGCCTGGCATCACAAGAAGCTGAGGCCGAATTCACACTATGCACTGATTTCTGTTAGGTGGAGGTATATCGCGTCTACATTCTTGTAGATTGACCTGATTCGACTCAATCCGACTCAACTTGGAACATCGAGTCCGGACGCACATGACCTTTCCACCCGCCCCCTACTAGGGTGGCATCTGACATGTCAGGATAGCCACAGCTGTACGTCCCTCACGAGACGCGACTCCGAGCAACTTGAGTGAGTTGCTGGTGCATGCAATTGAGTGATTGCTCCAAAATCTGACACAGCAGATGATCAGCTCGAAGCCGCCGGAGCAAAACACCAATATACTAACAGCTCAACTTCTAGAAATCAATTCTCGGAATCCTAGCGAACACGTCGGTTGGTTCATCACAGAGACTAGCAAGACACGCGCCAGTCTCTTCTGCTCACTTCTCCAACTCGACTCACGGTCGATATACCAATTACCCCACCAGGTGATGCCCCATCGACCTTCACCGCCGCCCAAGGAACGCCAGTCGCCCGACCCCTACCACAACTCCTCAAACTCGAGCTCCACCGGACGCAGACGCCATTCAATATACGAGCTCAACAATATGGCATCGGACGGCAACCACCGGATCTCTCAAGATGAGGGAGACTCCATGCTGGCCGCAGACGAGCTCGGTGGAGGGCATGGGTACAGACAAGACGGGAGCGTGGGCGCGGCTGGGATTGGAGGTAGCGACTTGCATCGTTGGGACGACAACGCGCAGGCAGCGGCGTCGTCACAGCTGGTAGAAAAAGGCAGGCGTCTGTTTGGGCTGAATCTGGCGGATGCAGCAGTGGTGCGACACCTGTCGATCAACGCATTGCTGATTGCGTTGTGGTACTTCTTTTCACTATCAATATCTCTGGTATGTCAGCTTTTCGGCCTTTCATGATTGAGTTTTGCGTGTGGGCAATTCAATACGTGGACAATGCAAGACGCAAGGGCAACAGCACGTTTCGAATTGCTCAATAAAATGCCTCCAAAAGGATTTTTGAATGAAAGAGGAAAAAGAAGCTGACACACATGAAACAACAGTACAACCAATGGATGTTCTCCGGAAAACATCTCAACTTCAAGTTTCCGCTTTTCACGACGAGCATGCATATGCTAGTACAGTTCGTGCTGTCCTCCGCTGTCCTCTACTTCCTCCCTCGGTTTCGACCACAATACTCGACGCAGCAACGGCCGCGTTCAGCGTCAATGCCTTCCATTCGGTCCGGCTCCGGCTCCGGCTCCACCTCGTCAGATGCGAAACGGCCACTGATGACTCGATGGTTCTACGTGAGCCGTATAGGCCCATGCGGTGCTGCAACGGGTCTAGACATCGGACTCGGCAACACATCCATGCGCTTCATCACCCTGACTTTCTACACCATGTGCAAGTCATCCGTGCTGGGCTTCGTGCTACTCTTCGCCTTTGTCTTTGGTCTCGAGCGGCCATCAATGCGACTGCTTGGCATCATCGCAGTCATGACCGCCGGCGTCGTGCTGATGGTAGCCGGCGAGACCGACTTCAACCTCCAGGGCTTCTTGCTGATCATGACCTCAGCCGCCTTCTCAGGCTTCCGATGGGCGCTCACACAAATTCTGCTCCTCCGCAACCCAGCGACCGGCAACCCGTTCCTGTCCCTCTTCTTCCTCGCGCCCGTCATGTTCTTCACGCTCTTCGTCATCGCCGTTCCCGCCGAGGGCATACCCGAGGTGATCGCCGGCCTGGGCGAGCTGACAGAACAGCAAGGCACGCTCCGAAGCGCACTGCTGCTCGCGTTCCCCGGCACACTCGCCTTCTGCATGACAGCGAGTGAATTTGCGCTGCTTAAGCGGACCTCGGTCGTCACGCTGTCCGTGTGCGGCATCTTCAAGGAGGTGGTGACCATCGTCGCGGCGCAGAGCACGCTCGACCACGACCGCATGACGCCGGTCAATCTAGCAGGTCTGGCCACCACCATCGCCAGTATCGCCGTGTACAATTATATCAAGATCCGGAAGATGAGGGAGGAGGCTGAGGCGGAGCTGGCCGGCGGCGGCGGCGACGGAGCCAGCGAGGTGATCGGTGGCCCTGGCTCTGGCGCTGCAGGCGCCGGTGTTGGTCCAAGCAGCGGCGCGGAGGAAGAGAGGCCCATGCTCGCAGGTCATGATGACGACGACGATGATGGCGTAGGACGCGGCGGTGACTACGGACGCGAAGAAGACGATGTCGACTCGCCGTTGCGAAAATGAGGCGTTTGGAGGGTAGGGGTTGACGGCTACTTTTGACGGGTCATGTCGACGATCTTGGATTCTATATTCCTGGAGCCATCTCATATATTTCTGTGTATATACACCTTTTCTTCTTCTCGTCTACCCCTGTTGAGTTTTGAAATCTATAGATGAAAAAGTTATTCGGTGAGGAGCGTCTGGAATTATATTGCATAGCCATTATGGAACGATTTCTCTTCTATTTGGAGGATTTACCTCTTGTTAAGGCCAATTCTTTTTCGTGTGATAAACACCCGGATCTACAGTCAGGCACGTAGCTGAGTTCGCTGAACGATGCATATGAACCGGGCGGGAGAAAAGACAAATAGACGGACGGACGGACAGACGGGCAGATCGATAACCAGGCTCCGGTACCTGTACCTGTACCTGACACGTCGGGCGGGTCACAATCTACCTCACAAGCCTTCAAAGATAAAAAGTAGTAGGTACATATTCATCTGACTTTCCCGATCTACAGATCTCCTATGATGGATATGTATGCCCAGGTAAGTATATACCCAAGTTTACCTTTCCTCCACTCCCAAGCCTGACGAGAGCCACATCAGCCTCGACCCGGCCTTGGCTTGTCCTTGATTGCCTTGCCTTTATTTTATGTTTTCGATGTCCCTTGTCGTCCAGGAGTCAAAGCAGCGGAAAATCTCTGTCTCTTCTTTTCTTTTCTTTTCTTCTCTTTCTCGTTCCCGTGTCATCTTACTTGCTCAAGAAGCAGTGATTATGTTCTGGCTTTTTACAGACCCTGATGCTCTTCTGCATCTGCTCTGCATCTCATCTGCTCTGCCCGACTCGATTCCTTTTGGCTCGGCTCGGCTCGGCTCATCCGCCCTTTCTCTCGGCGTCTGGTGGGATCTTGCCGCTGCCTCCTTTCTTGTCCGCGAGCTTCTTACGCTCCGATTCAAGCTGTGAGGTAAAAAGAGGTAGGAGTCAGCAGGATTCGTGACATATTACGGTTAGAAATTCGTTGTGTAGTTTACACATGTATTGAACAATGAAGACGGGGAGACGGAGACGGAGACACCATGCAAGGCACTCCCAGTAAAACACTCAGACTCACCACTTTCTTGACATAGGCAATCGCCTTCTCCGACCCGCCAGCCACCGGCTTGCAGTTCTCCGGCCCGTACGGCGGCTCCACCAGCGTGTTCTCGTTGACGATGAAGGCGCCCTTGTCGGCCCAGCGGGTGGGGAAGATGCGGTGCACGGCGTCGTAGAGCTGCTGCGCGTCAGCCGTGACGCCCTTGCCCTGGTTGGCCTCCTCGTCCAGCGCGCGGGTCACGGCGGCGCGCACGTTTCGCTCCACCTCGGCGTTGGTCAGCGACATCACCGACGCCGTCACCGCCTTGGCTGCTGCCGACGACGCTAGCTCCTGGATCTGGAAGCTCTCGATCGCGGAGATGTTGACCATGATGATGCCTGCGCTGGTTGGCGTCTGGCCTGACGGCTGGGAGCCGAGCCGCACGGACGATAGCGAGACGCTGTTCTGCGCCGTCGACACGTTCACCACGTAGCCGACGTGCTCGATGTCTGTGTTGACGAGCTTGACTCGGATCCTGGCGAGACGGGGGGAAATGTGAGCAGTGGCGCAAAAGCTGGCAAGTGAAGGATGAAAACGAACGGAAGGGAAGTAGGCCAGTGTATGCTTCAGGACTCTTGACTCCTGTAGGTGTGGCTGTCGACCATTATTGACTTGACTCTTGCTTGAGCATGGATGTTCAATGTGATGTATGGTGGTAACAAATTTAGTTAATCGAAGACACTTGGCCATCCTGAGCAGTAATGGGACAGCATTCAACACCACTCTCGCAGTAGAATTTTGTGTAGGCAATTGAGAAGATGCAGGCAATGACTTACTTGGCTCCAACGATCCTATTCAGAGTAGCGTCCAGCGTCATCAGCTGCGGGTTCTGACCCTGCTGGACGCGAGGAGTCGGTACTGGGGCGCGGCCGCCAACGCTGCTCCGCTTGCTGCTGGCATCGGCCATATTGAAGAGGCTGCGATGCTCTTTTTGGCCGTGACACTAGATGTCGGGCAGGTTATCTGCCATTAGATTCGTAGTCTGGGCACACGTCTCAGATCACGTGAAGAACCAAGTGCAGTGTGTGTAACCGGAGTGGGACGACCCGTTCAAAAGGGGAGCCAGACGGCGTTAGGGCAACTTTGAAGTGTGTGTTGTGACTGAATAGATTACAGTCAAATACAGATAGCGAGAAAACAACTATTATAAAAGTGTTCCCTAGATAGGAGACTTGAGAAAACGGTAAGTCTGTCTGACAAGGGGATTCTTCAATCGTGTCAGCTTCTCAATGTATTCAGAACGAACTGCCAAAACTAAAGTCAAGCTTAGTCTGGAAAGGTTAGATGCATAACAATTTGTTGATATGCTTTCAATGCGGCCTGACTTTCTCTCGTTCCCGAGGTCCCTGATCGACAGCGTGGAGTTGTAGTCCGATCATCTTATACTCACGGGAAATTCTCTTTGATACTACATGAGCGTCTTCGCGGGATAACTTTCATTTCTGCTCTATGAGCAAGAATCTCACAAATGATGAAGAGCAAGCTCTAGCATACAGACATCCTACAATCACTTGTTAGATTGGGCTGATGGCATCAGCTTCCTCGCTAGTTGGAGTCTTCCTGACATCATGGCCATGCAACAATTTTTATGCTGCGTACACATAAGAGATTCTGATATGAATGCTGTGAGTTCAGAAAGTCTTACCCAAGCTTCAGGGTTGACAGTAGCTGTCCATGCATCCTTTGCACTCAATTTTGTCTAGACAGAACGAATTGGGATCACATATCAATGATATGGAAGTTGCAACTGTATGATCAAGACTTCTCGTTTCTACTACATCTAATGTTGAAACATTATCTTTTGCCCATTTCTTCATTATCCATCCCCTCTTTGCAGTCTTTGCATCTTGCAGAAATCGTACAGGAAGCGTCAAGTGGTATCACAACGTCATGGCTATGCCGAAACAGTACTCCAAACCCAATGCAGCCGCCAAATCAACTTCTAAACCCCAGCCTAATGTCTCATGTTGAGACCTTGACTTAGACAACGGAGCCAGAGCGGATGACGTCCTCGACGACATCGGCCTTGAGGGTACCCTTCTCGGTGATACCGACCCTTGCGGCAAAGGTCTCGGTTGGGCGCCAGCTGGCAGACTTGCGGGGAGTGACCTCCTCCATCATCTGGTCGACCTGCTCCAGCGTCAGGCCCTTGGTCTCGGGGATGAGGAAGTAGGCGTAGACGAAGGCGGCAGTGCAGAGGGCGCCCCAGATGAAGAAGACCTTGGGTCCGAGGTTGCCCTCGTCGGGGTTGACCATGTACGGGGTGATGACGGCGATGATGCAGTTCCATAGCCAGTTGGAGGCGGTGGACAGGGCGACACCGCGCGAACGGATTGGCAGCGGGAAGATCTCGCCGATGACGACCCAAGCGCCAGGGCCCCAGGTGGTGGCGAAGAAAACGATGTAGAAGCAGATGAAGGCGATCAGGGCACGGGTAGCGGCCGGCTCGAGGGTGATGGTGCCAACGATGGCGACAATAAACTCGCAGACCAGCATGCCCAGAGCACCGTAGATCAGCAGCGGCCTCCGGCCGATCTTCTCAATAGCCCAGAAAGAGATGGGGGTGGAGCAGACGTTGATCAGGGTGAAGATGAGCGAGATCAGGAAGGGGTTTGAAATGGTCTTCAGGTCAGTCAGGAAGGTGGAGGAGTAGTAGAAGATGAAGTTGACACCGGTCCACTGCTGCATCATCTGGAGCGAAGTGCCGAGGATGGTTCGGCGCAGGTTGGACTTGGCCTCCCAGAGGGATCCACGGAAGCAGTTGAGCCAGGAGTTGAGCCAGTTGGTCTGGGGGATGACCTTCATCTCGTACTCGTGGTTGGCGACAATCTCGGCCAGCTCGGTCTGCACGTACTCGGACTCAACGTTCTGACCACGAATAGACGCGAGAGCGTTGGCAGCCTTGGTGAGGTTGCCACGCTTGACGAAGTAGCGAGGCGACTCGGGCAGGAGGAAAAGACCAACACCAAGGATGAGGCCGAAGCCAATCTGAACACCCATGGGGATGCGGTAGGAGCCCGAATCGTTACGATTCTTGGTGGCGTAGTCGACGCAGGCGGCAAGCAGAAGGCCGATGGTGATGCAGAACTGGTAGCCGGAGACGATGGCACCACGAACCTTGCGAGGAGCGACCTCAGACATGTAGAGAATGACGATGGCGGAGATGAAGCCGACACCAAGACCGGCAACCAGACGGCCGGCAACCAGAAGACCGAGGCCGGCGGAGGCAGTCTGAAGCACAACACCAATGATGAAGATGACACAGCCCATGATGATGGTGGTGCGGCGACCGGTCAAATCAGAGAGATCACCAGCGATCAGAGCACCGAAGAAGGTACCGGCAGACAGGATAGAGACGATCAGCGACTGGGTCGAGCCCGGCAGGGTGTCGGTTCCGGTGATGGTCCTGATGAAGTAAGGCATGGCGGTGACACCTAACGACACGACCGTGGTCAGAACGTTTTCCATTCCCAAAAGTGCACCGAAGAATGGAGGTCCATGGGCTTACCGTTGATGTATCCACTGTCGAAACCAAACAGAATACCTCCAAAGCAGGCGAAGGCGCACAGCATGTACGCCTTGAAGGTGACCGGGGCTTCGACGAGGTTGACATCGGTCGTGGCGACCAGCGGGGCGACACCTCCTCCAGGCATGATGATTCGATGCTAGCCTGAGCTAGACTTTGTTGAAACCTTTGGGAATTGAAAGCTTGTCTTTTAGTGCAATTGACCAGGGGTGATCACTGTTGAGATTGCTTGTTAGCAAGGTCTGCTTGTCTGGAAAGGCTCAGATAACAGGTGAAGAGGATTGCTATGTGGTTTCGGGAGAAAAGGAAATGGCCAGAGTAATGCTTTTCCAATCACGCGCAGCAATCAAGCGAGATAACAAGAGGTTTTGCAACGCGCGTTTGAAAAGTGCAGCTGTGATTTGATAGCAGCGCGGGGTGGAAATGCATGTGAAGGCGATGTGCAACTGTTGCGCAACGGTGTTTATATGTGTGTGTGTGTGTGTGTGTGTGTGTGTGTGTGTGTGTGTGGCGATTACTCACATTGGAAGCTTGAGGGATCAAGTATTGCTACTAACTGACAGCTGGGGTAGTAGTCAGGTCCCACAATTTGCAGACAGCAAGCTTCTGGTGTCGAAAGACAAAGGGCGAAGAGGGATGAGAGAAGGGGGAAGGTACGATCAGATGTGCAGGGAACACACGATGGTCATATATGCAAACAGCAGACTCGCAGCGGTGCCTCTACCATGGGCGGCCAGGTTTCTCTGACACGAGCGAGTCAGAGTCGAGTCCAACAAGTCGAAAATGTTCTACTGCATCCGATGCTTCCTCCCCACTTCCTTCCTGCTGTTCCAATTCGTCACCTCACATTGCTCCTTCGCCAGCTCCGAGTCTGGGACAAGACAAAGCTCCTGAAGGTACTTGCGGCATGGCAGTTGGCCCTAGCGCGACACTAGCAGCTTCGGCAGCTTCTGGAGCAGTGGCCGTGGGGAACAGGACGGGAAGGAGACATCACTGGGCTCCACCCAGTGTAAGGCGGCGGCGTCTAGAGTATGCCAGTAGAGCCAGCTTAGCAGTCGACGCGAGCACACCAGGGCAAAAAGAAAAAAATGCCAGCAGCGGGTGGGGAGCTGCAAAAAAAAAGATGCAACATCTGGCACTGGCGTCGCACTTTCGGGCTGTCGGTTTGCGGCTTAGCGTGCCTCAACTGGCGCGACACGACAAATCTCACATAGAAAATTTTTTCAGGGTGGCGCCTACCCCAGAAACGGGGGGTTTCAATGGGGTGGTGGAGGGTCATGATGTGCCGGGCTGCGGCAGGGAGGGAGGGAAAGGTGAGAGGAGCTGGGGGAAGCTGAGTGGCCCTCTGCCCAGGTGGACGAGTCTGACGCCGAAATGGATGATGTGGGGAGCTTGCGGGCGACCAGGGTAGTGGAAAGTCGAGACGCACAGCTGTGGAGTTCGCTACCACAGGTCACCCTACACTAGATCGCACCCGGCTGCTCCAGCTGTTTTCGATCCCTCTCCCCTCCTCCAAAGCTAAGTTGCTACTGTTTGAGCAACTTGTCTCTACCGCAAGCGGATACAGCAACATTGAAGCTGAGACTGTGAACATTGTGGACACTAGAACTAAGTCTCTTGAACACATACGCACCACCATAGCCTTTGTCACGCCTCACACCTCGGCTCCTTTACCTACCAAGACGTCTCAAGATGCGGGCAAAAATCTGCCCTCCAAAACAGAGTGACTCGGGCATTGGATGCCATACGGTGTCACGAGGGCGTGATGCTTCCTTTCCACGCAACACACAGAAGCAATTCGCTCCTGCCGTTGCCAGATTGTCAGCTCTTTTCTTTGTCTCTCAAATTTCGTGCCCGCCACACTTGCCGACCCTCTCTGGAGGGACCCTAAGATCGAAGACCTCGCCGCACAACGGTCAGGGTCAGGCTTGCGGTTCCTTCGCAAACTGATCATGCTTCACTAGCAAGCTGAACCGCGTCCATGTCGCGTAAGTTAGCCGCGCGACGTTGGCTGTCCCCCTTTTTCTTGCCCCAATGTGCCATCAGCACCCGCTGCCTCCACTATAGTCCTCTTTCCAGAACTTGTGGCACGGCTGGTCGGCCTCGTGGTGAGCCGGCGCCACCAACCGAAAGAGAGAAGGAAAAAAAAAAAGGCATCAGGCTCAGCTCATGCCAGTGTCCGCAGAAGGATGAGAGATGGGAAGAAAAAGGCAAATCGCATCTCCGAACTGAGCAGCCATCACCTCAAACGCTACCGTGACCACCTTCCTTTCCGAGGGCTGGCGGCAGCCATTGACTAGTTGCCTGAGAGCGTTGACACTACTGTAGGCAGGTGGGCGCATTGCAGAATGCACTGGTGGCTACTTGGCAGGTACGTTTCTACCGGATGTGCATCTACCTTCCAGCCGTCAGCTGCTACTACTAGCACAGTCGACATGTCCCCAAATATGTCGGGCAACAATGTATCTAGGCAAAGTATGCATACTCACGTGTAATCTGGACCGTAAAGCAATCCATCAATCTGCTTTGATCTGCCTTCATTTCCACCTCCTGGTAGACTATTGGTTGAGCAGATGTCACTGTTCCTGCTCCTGCCAATGATGCACCTCCAAACTGGAACCCGTCGATTCCGTAATCTCCTCCCCCAGATTTTCACCACCTCGCGTACCCGTCGCGCCAGCCCGACTCCGGCTAACCTTGTGGCTGAACGGTCCCTTCCAGTGTGCCACGCAGCAGAAGGATTTGCAATGGATATTGGAAACCACCTTGCAGGCTCAGGAGATCTTAGTCCCACACCGCTGTCGCGTAGCAATTTGTCGTTCCGCGCATGCGCAAAGCTTTTCTCCGCAGGAGCTGCCATGGAGCCCCATGCCTGATTTTGGCTGCAGTCACATTTACACGGCCGACGCCTTGAACTGTGCCGTGAAGTTGTCAACCAATCGCATATCCCGCCCCCAGTTTCACCTGCCTGCATGCGCTCTGATCCTTCTCAGTCTTTCCGAGAGTACATCACGTCTTAGACAAGTACCTACCTAGGTAGGTATATGTTTGAAAAGTGTCTGGTGGAGAAGCCTCCCCACACTTTATCAAATAAACTCAGAGACTTCACTTTCTGCAGACATTTCTAGCTCCATATGTCGGTGCTACACGTTACCATGCGACGAGTCGGCGAAAGCTGGTCAACACGGTGCCTCTCGCTGACCATTTCAGGGTCACAAGACCCTGCTCCATATATCATGAAAATCTACACTACCATGTCTGCCGTCTCACGCATGTAAGACTGTAAGATGTCGTGCAGCCCGACCAATAATGACAAACGTTGCGCGTCTTCCAACCGAGCAGGTCCCAAATTCGCCGGCCTTGTACGCGCCGGACTTGACACCCGATTGGGACTCGTCAGGAAGGCACGACGGTCGAAGGAAGGCATGCCGGCTTGTGGCGCGGCCGCCTTGAGCGCACCCTTGCGCGGCACCGTGACTGGTAGGGTTTTCATTTTGCAATCAGGTCAGTCGAAATAGCCACGAGATGCCGCGTAACCGCAACGAGGTCCGTACTTCCTGCCTCTGACTTCTCCTCAACAACTGACCCTGATCTTCCTTGAGTCTTTCCCTCAAGAGCGACAATGCGGCGTTGTCGTTCATTGCGCCGCATAGGCTTGTTTGCACGGGTTGTATGATCTCAGACCCGATAGTTCTGTACAATCTCAAAATCTTTTATCGAACGTACCCACCTTTGCTCGGAATCACAATTAGGTTAACCTTTCTCTGTCTCTGTAGTGGCTGCTGTAATCATCGCTGTTCTAGACTAGCGTTGGTTGCCAGTGGTCCCAATTACTCTTTCCTCGACTGAAACGCTGATCATCTGCGCTGGATTGTCATACTCTCCCGCAAATTCTGTCGTGGCTGTCAAGTAGCCATCAGTAATATGGGTAAATATTATACGGCCTTTAAACCGATCCAGATGATGTCCTTGGTGGTAAGTCTCGTACTAGTAGTAGGAATTTGACCGTGGCGGACTGGCCAAATTCCAAGTTTTGTGAGGCTTCTATTGCGCATTTTTCACTACCTCATCATTTGCCAGGTCCTTGGTCGCTCATGCCATTGTTGTCTTCCGGAAAACATGCTGTGGGTGGTACGGCTTCGTGTGATTGCAGTATTGCCTTTAATCCTTGTGCACACCTTCTTGCCCGTTTTGCTATTTCAACTCAAGGGGAAAACTCGTCTAGATCTATTGAAGTCATGCTCCCTCAACTGCTGCTGAGCGCGTGTTGAACATGGAAACAGAGCTGTCACCATCCTGCTGTATCACGCTCACGCTCACGTAATTTTGTAATTCGGTTCCCACCAGTTCGCTGATTGAAGCTTGCTATTTGTAGCAGAGTTTGTCGACTGGTGTCTTCGACGATCCTGTCTTGTCCACAGACCATTGCTCACGTCACGTCTTCATGAGAACATTACCTGTCAGCAATCACCAACGCTGCCGATTTGGTTCATCACGTTTGTTCTACCTCTCGCTTTGCATTCGGAAAAGGTATGCCGGCTGGTGTCAACCGCGGCTCCCACATTCTAAAGTTTCCCACCTGCTTCGTCTGTGTTTCTAGAACACTGGCTGGGCAGGCGCCGAACCCCCACATCTTCCAATATCCGTCATCTGCCCTGCAAAGTGTCACCTCGTGTTGACTGCAGATTCTATGCAGTGGCTGTTGCCGGTCTTTAGAATTCTGCCATGATTATTCAGAGTCATTCGTCTCTAAACTTCCTCGCGTAGCACATGTTGTGGCTATGGCCTACTGGCAGAACTTGTATCAAAGCGATTCGGCGAGACTTTAGTCGTTACTAGCAGGTGTCCTGTAGCTGTTACGTATATACGAATCGACATAATTACAAACTCCCCAAACCTGACTGCGGAATTGTTAGCTACTAACCCCAGTCTCTTGAAAGTTTTTGTCGCGTGGTGAGGCAGGACTGCCACGTGGGCCGCGTTCTCGGCAACGCCGCTCGCCCATGAGTAGCTCTATCCTCGTCGCAGGACACGCGTTCCAAGTCAGGTTCACCGGACCCACGGGCAGTCATTTGTTCGGAATATCCCAGGCTTTGTATATTCAAATCGCATGAGCTCTAGTCACTATGTAATAAAAACCCAAGCTGAGGTCTTCCGCGTCTCTACCTTTGCAATGCAGATATTGAAACATGCCCGGAGCGGACGAGCCGTGTGCCGAAAGTCTGGGATACCATCTCCGCGCTACCTTTACCCCGAAGAAGTATCTTTACTACCGAGCTCTCGGCATTACTGCCGTACTCCGCGCCTGGCGCCGTCAAATCCTGTTGCCAATTCCAGTCTGTCCCAACCTTGTCACTCGATCTTCAGCGCTTCGTTCTATTAAAAAAAAAAAGGTCATGCAATGACATTGTATGACCCCGGTACTCTACAGTGCAAATTAAGAAGTTATTTGCTTTTCAAATGATCACTGCATGCTCGCAAAGCCCGTTTCTAGACGCTGCCGTGTGCCCATTTTTAGCTGAAAAAGACAGTCGTGCCGATGCTCACGTACGGACACAAAACTTCTGGATCGCTCGGAGTACTTTTACTCTTGTACACTCACTCTGATCGATTCTGCCACCAACAAGTGGCCGTTCTTTTCATGTCCATATGAACATTATATGATCATTTTTGATTCCGAAGGGCTAATGCAACAAGTGGCCTCATTATCGTCTGATCGACGCACGGTTGTCGCTCCTAGAAGAGCACAAAGGCTCAGCTCATCGGTATGCACAGGAAGCCACGATAATGACAGCATGTAACATCACAAGATGAGATGATAGAGACGCAAAAGAGATGAGATTATCCAAAAGAAATTGTTTAACATTTTATTCGGTGACCATCTGTTTGGTGGAGTCGCTTTATGGATTTTTTTTTTTGATTTTTTTTTTATCTTCTGGAAAAATGGTTGTCAGTCAACAGAACTCTGCGTCACATTTTGTCGCTTCAATGTAGCTAGGTATGTCTAGCAGAAGTAGTTCTGGACATAATTGGTACATTCTGAGATAGGCCTTCTCTCTGGCTAAGCCTTTGCTTTCATTTCGCAAATGTGTCTCTGACGTGACATCTCTCCATCTCGTCCTTGGATGCCAAAACACAAGCAGTTACTCATGTGTGATTTGCATGACTTCCTTTCTAACGAACTCGACTTTCTGCTCAATCGCACCTATCAAACACAAATTTTTTGATGAATTTGAAATATGCTGTAGGCTGCCATCAGGCTGCCTTGCCGCTAAAAACGTGAGTCACACTACGCCGGTTTTCAGGACTGCCAGTGCCCAACAATCTTCCCAAGAATCCAGGCAAAATGCCCCTCCTACAGTTTCGGTTTTGACTATCAGCCGCGACTCGTCAATTGGAAATTGTGTCTCCATCTCCATCTCGGCCGCAAACGATAACTGTGGTCCACTTATCTCTTATATCGGCTAAAATACAAGCCGGGTACCTGTCGCACCATTCATCTATTGTTCTCAGGATGTCTACAGAAGGCCCGGCGTTCCTATTGTCTCAATTTCCAGTCGCGCTGCCCTATGATGCTGCCCTGACCTTTGACGAAGATGCCTTCGATGCCACGATTCGTCAGGAACTCGCAGCGACCCTTAATAGGTCCCATACAGCGTCCCCTGACCCCGAAAGTGACGAGTTCGAAGATGATGAAACAGCGACTTTGGTCAGCGTTCCCCCATCTACCGTTGCCGACATTAGTGGAGGTCTTACCCAGATGGAAGTTGAAAAGACAGAGATCGGCAAGGACGCGGAAGCTGTTGCAGCCAAGAAGCCTCCTGGCAGTGCTTTTATCGATGGCCTCAAGAAATTTGATCAGCCTATGCCGGACACGATCAATCAGTCAGCAAAACGGGATCTTGACAAAAAGATGTCTACACTCAATGGAGACCTTGCATTCAGTTCGACCAAGCAGGCTTTGGTGGACTTGTTCTTTGAGCTGGAGGTGAACATCACTGGGCCACGTCTACGCGAGCTTTTAGCAGCTGCTTGGCATGATGATCCCTTAGTCACGCTCAAAATCATTTTCAATGCACGCTCAATCCATACGGGAAAGGCATCACGGGAGCCTTTGTACAGATGCTCAGGCTGGCTTGCACAGAACCACCCACTCACCCTTGTCAGCAATCTGAAATGGCTTGTCCGACCGGTCATCGCAAAGCCAAGCAGCAGCAAGGCCAAGGCTGAGGCCAAAAACGATGATTTCTTCATGGTTGATGTTGATAAAAGTGACCCCAATCCCGAAAGCTTTGATGCTGAGAATGGTCTTGCACATGGCTACTGGAAAGACCTGCTGAACATCCTCGCTCTCGCTGCGAATGGGAAGCTCGATTGTTTGGCAAATGTGCGAGAAGTTATTAACGTGGAACAAGATGAGGTTTCGATGGATTGTGGCATGTGTCGACAGAAGCCTTCGCGCGAAGAAGCCAAAGAAAAAAGGGACAAATTAAAAACTGATCGACATGCAAGAGTTGTCAACGCAATGCAGCAAAACTCCAGGTATCGCGTACTGCATCTGACTGTTGCACGCCTCTTTGCCCAACAGTTGAAAGTCGATCTAGCGTTGCTGCGGGAGAACAACTCAGCATCGCGGAAGAGGATCTCAATGTGCGGCAAATGGGCACCTTCTCAGAAGCTATTTCACGACAAGCACACCTTCATCGTCACTTCAATAGCGGAAATTCTCTACCCACTTGAGCAATACGATGAAAACTTAGACCGCACAACATACATTCGATATGCAAGAGAATCTTACCGAAAGGATATCTCAGCTCTGAGGCAGGCACTGCGGGTCGTGGAGCGCGACATCTCAGCAGGTACCTTCAGCAAAATCTACTATGATCGCGTCCCATCCGCAGCAATGAATCGCTACGCATCTACATTCATGGAAAAAGACGAGGAGCGCTTCGATAAGTACCTCGAAAATGTCGCGGTGGGCAAGAAGAAGATTTCAGGCGCAACCTTGTTTCCTTCCACCTTGATCAAGGCTATTCGCGAACTGTCACTGGGCCCGTCAAAGAACTCTAAGCGATCGCTGTCGGCTATGATTTCTGGAATGGACGAGCGTGTTCTCAATGGTCAATGGCGGACGCTTGTACAGCGTATCAAGGACTCTGGTTCGCTTGCAGACAGCATTGCAGTATGCGACGTTTCACGTTCAATGAACGCCCCCTTGTTGTCCGACCATACGACTCCCATGGATTCAGCCATAGGCCTGTCGCTACTCGTCGCCGAGGTCACCAAACCCCCCTTTGGTGGTAATTTCATAACCTTCTCTACCGCCCCCGATCTTCAAAGTATCGACTTGAGCAAAGACCTTCGGGACAAATACAAAGAACTCAGTGATGCTCGTTGGGAAGTGTCGACTGACTTGGTCAAGGTTTTCACCGGCCTTATTCTCCCAATGGCGGTCAAGAACAAGCTCAAGCAAGAGGACATGGTGAAGCAGGTATTTGTCTTCAGCGATATGCAGTTCGACCGAGCAGAAGAGGTTACGGATATGTGGAGCACATCATTTGAGCGCATTACAAAGAGCTTTGTCCACTGTGGGTACGAAGTTCCAAAACTGATCTTTTGGAACTTGGCTGGCGCCAATGCAAATGGCAACCAAGAGGGCTCTGTTGCGCCCAAACCTGTCGATGCCGATCAGCCCGGCGTCGCGTTAGTATCAGGATACTCTCAAGGAATGCTGAAGATGTTCCTGCAAGATGGGTCATTCGATGACTTGTCGGGAGGAGAGGAAGATGAGATAGTGACACAAGACACCGAAGATGGAGAGGTGCGAGTGAACACCAAGAAACAAAAGACTGACCCCCTGGCAAGTGTGCTAAGGGCTGTCAGCCACCCGTCGTACGCCATGTTGAAGGTACTAGATTGAAGTCAAGACTAGAGACGGTCAACGATTTTGGAATCCTATGAACGGACCATAGTCTCCTTCCTTTAGTATTTACGTCTTGAAGTAGCATGTTCGCGTCTCAAGGCTCGATCGTCTTAATCCTCCATGATGACCAGGGCCTGCAATTCTATCTGGGAAAGTAGTGAAACGTGAGAGACTATTTATGCGAAGGTGTCAATGATTTTACGTATTCAAGGAAGACAAGGTCTACCTGTTGGCTCTGAGATTAGCTACGTTCCCTTCACACGCTACCGCTAGCTGAAAACTATTTGTTTTACTGGACGTTCTCTCCGAGATCGATTGCTGGTGACATTTGATATAGTCTGTAGTCTCACTTCTAATCCGCTGCTTCTTTATATATTGGACTATTCTTTTTTATCTACTTAGTCGAAGTTCTTGCAGTAAGGGAAACACTTGTAAATCTCAAAGGCGCTCCTCTCTGCTCGCCAGTCCTGAAGCTCTCACGGACCTTACTCCGAGTGATCCGCTGCCTTCAAATGCTGTGTATGGAAAGCTTCATCAAATTCCATGCTTTTCAAGCAACGCGTGCGCTGCGTACGCGTATTCCTTTTACTCTGTCAATCAACATCTATGACATAATTCGGTTTCTTCCAAACAGCTAAAGCATTCAGGATGTCGGCACGCAAGGATTTCTTGAGCCAGCGGGCCCCTGAGAATTATGTCGCGGGTCTAGGGCGAGGAGCGACGGGTTTCACTACACGATCCGATTTGGGCTCGCATAGATCAGGTCCAGATGAGCAGCAGATGAAGGACATGCTGGCGCGCCGAGCAGCTGCGCTCGGTGCTGCTCCACCAACCGCTTATGGCGCTGGCGACAAGAAGAAAGGTGCCGGAGCAAATGACGACGATGATGGAGGCGATGACGGCCGGTTTCAAGATCCTGATAACGAAGAAGGGCTCTTTGCGAGGGGCATGTACGACAGGGAAGATGATGAGGCTGATAGGATCTACCAGATGGTAGACGAAAGAATGGAGCGGAGAAGAAAGCAAAGAAGGTTAGTCCTACCCCAGCTTATATGTCTTACCCTATCTTTTACCCAAGCAGCCTGTTTATCGTCAATTTTTCGTGGAACAGATTACCGACATTATCCGTTTTCGACGTGTAGGGAAGAACGAGAGAAACGAGAACAAGAAGAATACGAACGCAACAATCCGAAAGTTTCAGAGCAATTCGCGGACCTTAAGAGATCCCTCGCTACAGTGACAGAAGAAGATTGGTCCAATATTCCAGAAGTCGGTGACCTTACACGAAAGAACAAACGACAGAAGCAGAACGAGCAAAAACGATTCTATGCCGTACCCGACAGTGTCCTCGCTGGAGCAGCGGGCTCGCTGCAGTATGAGACAAGCGTTCAAGATGATGGCGGTCCAGGAGGAGGAGATAACGCTGACGGCACTTTGACGAACTTTGCCGACATTGGTGCGGCAAGAGACAAGGTTCTACAGGCTCGTCTTGACCAGGCCGCGTCTTCTGGTAACGAATCCATGAATGGCACAAAGACGAATGTTGACCCCAAGGGCTATCTGACCAGCTTGAGCAAGACTGAAATCGCTGCAGGACAGGTTGAGGTGGGCGATGTCAATCGGGTGAGGACGCTTCTCGAGTCAGTCATCAAAACAAATCCGAAGCACGCGCCAGGCTGGATTGCAAAGGCCAGGTTGGAGGAAGTGGCGGGAAAGATTGCTGCAGCGCGAGATGCGATCGCCAGAGGCTGTGAGATTTGTCCCAAAAGTGAAGACGCCTGGTTGGAAAACATACGGTTGAATAACGAGAACAAACACAACGCGAAGATCATCGCTGCGAAGGCCATCAAGCAAAATGATAAGTCTACAATACTGTGGGTTGAAGCTATGAGGCTGGAGGAGACAACTGCTGCCAAGAAGCGTGTGATCAGGAAAGCCATTGATCACATCCCTCAATCGGTCAACATTTGGAAAGAGGCCGTCAACCTTGAGGAAAACCCAGATGATGCAAAGCTCATGCTCGCGAAAGCTACTGATGTAATCCCGCAATCTGAAGATTTATGGCTTGCTTTGGCACGCTTGGAGACGGCTGAGAATGCGCAGAAGGTACTGAACAATGCTCGCAAAAGGATTCCGACCAGTAATCAGATCTGGCTTGCAGCTGTGCGACTGATCGAACAAACAAGCGGTGATGCAAGCAAGGTCGACAATGTCATGAATCGTGCCGTCAAAGCATTAGTCAAGGAGTCTGCGATGCCGAAACGTGAAGAGTGGATCGAGCTGGCCGAGAAGTGCGATGAAGAGGGTGCAATACTGACTTGTGGCGCCATCATCCGACAAACTCTTGGCTATGGTCTAGATGAAGACGATGATCGAAAGGAGGCTTGGCTTGATGATGCACGAACCAGCATTCAAAAGGATAGATTCGAAACGGCGAGGGCGATGTATGCGTACACCCTGCGAGTGTTTCCTACGAGTAAAAGTGTCTGGCAGGCTGCAGCTGCGCTGGAAAAAGACCACGGCTCGAGAGCTGCGCTCGAACAGTTGCTCGAGAAGGCTGTGGAGGCATGTCCTAACGCTGAGGACTTGTGGATGCAGCTTGCCAAAGAGAAGTGGCAGGCTGGCGACCTCGATGGCGCACGGCGTGTCCTGGGTAGGGCTTTCAACCAGAACGAGAACAATGAAGACATTTGGCTTGCTGCTGTCAAGCTAGAGGCTGATAATGGTCAGACTGATCAAGCGAGGGAACTTCTGCAGACTGCTAGAGCGTCAGCCGGCACAGATCGGGTGTGGATCAAATCGGTGGCGTTTGAACGCAACATTGGCAATGAGGGGCAAGCACTGGATCTGGTCAATCAAGGCCTGCAAGTCCATCCCAAAGCCGATAAGTTATGGATGATGAAAGGTCAGATCTACCAGGCCACAGGAAAGACGCCACAGGCACGAGAAGCCTTCTCGACTGGCACACGTGCCTGTCCCAAGTCGGTACCACTCTGGCTACTCCTGTCAAGACTAGAAGAATCGAGTAACGCCATCGTCAAGGCTCGCTCGGTACTTGATCGGGCCAGGCTTGCATTGCCCAAGAACGACGTTATCTGGACAGAAAGTGTACGGGTAGAACGGCGGGCAGGCAACACTTCGCAAGCAAAGACACTCATGGCCAAGGCACTACAAGAGGTACCCGCCAGCGGAAGGTTGTGGAGCGAACGCATCATGCATCTCGAGACCCGGACACAGCGAAAGCCACTGGTGCTCGAGGGCATGAAGAAAGCCAACGACGATCCGCTACTCTTCGTGACTGCGGCGCGCATCTTTTGGGCAGCCCGCCAGCTTGACAAAGCCGCGGGCTGGTTCGAGCGCGCGGTGAAGCGGGATCCAGACGACGGCGATATCTGGGCCTGGTACTACAAGTTCCTTATACAGCACGGGACAGAAGAGAAGAAGCAGGAGACGCTCGATGCATGTGCCGCCGTCGAGCCGAAACACGGAGAGGTGTGGCAGTCGGTGGCGAAGGACCCAGCGCTGCTCCTGAAAGCAGTGGCGGCGCAGACAAATGGCTCAGACGCTAGCCTGGGAGACAAGGTAGCCATGGGCCCGAAGGAGGTCCTCAGACTGGTGGTCGATAGGTTGGAGCAGGCAACATGAGGTTGTGAAAAGCTGAGGGAAGGCTCATTTCCGCTGCTGCTTCAAGGTCAAGTGCTTCTTCATCTCCCACTTCAGTTACTTCATTATTCTATGCTAGGTCATTGCGTCCTCCTATCAGCAATCTCAAATCGCCCAGATGATAGACATGGGCGACAGAGAAGCTTTGCGACGCCTGTGTAACATTTAACGAGATGCCAGTGTAGAAATGCACGGCTGTTGTAAACGCACAAGCTCTATTTCCAGACCTATTCAAGCTTTCCAATGAGTAGAACTCACTCCTTGAACAAAGATGTTGGTACATGGGTCGTTTACTATACGAACATGAAATGAGTGCTTCCTGTACCTCGCTCGACAAATTCCATTATTAGAAAGGTACAACGCTTGTGGGAACGTCTCAAATCATAACCATCTAACACAGCAACTCAAAATCCAATTGTACTCCCCTCATCTATCCCCCATCTCTACCCAGTACACCCAATCAATCAGTCTTAAATCTTCTTGATCTCCTCAATGCCGGATCACACCTTATCCCATCCTCCTGTCCTCGCCATCGCTGCCTACACTCTCCTCACTAGCGCCATCGTCGCTATCATCAGCATCCATCAGCATCGCGATCCACGCCTCCTCAGGCACGCCAATCAGCCCCGCCAGGTCTGTACCCGTGGCCGCCTTCTGCGATCCGAGCCCGCCGACGCTCCAGTTCCAGCCGTCGCCCGCATTGCTGTCCTTGACACTGGATCTGTCGTCAGCAGGCACGCTGGTGCTGGTAAGGTCTGTAGAGGAGTTGTTACTGCCTAGAGCGAACAGGCTGTAGCGGCGGCGTTTGCTGCTGTTCTGCCCCTTTTTTGAGCCACTTGACTGGGAATAGTATCCTTCAGACCCTGGCTCGTCCTCGAGGATTGTGGGCAGGACGTCTCGGCTGGGACTTTGAGGTGCTGGATTGCTTTGCCTGTCTATACCGGCGTAGGCGGTGGCGAAAAGGGTGGCGTTTGCAATGCGTTCGTGGTTCGCTTCTTCTTCTTCTTCTTCTTCTTCTTCTTCTTCTTCTTCTTCTTCTTCTTCTTCTTCTTCTTCTTCTTCTTCTTCTTCGCTTTCGGTCTCACAGCTGGAGTCGCTGTCGGGATCTGAGTCAGAATCTGAATCAGTGTCGGAAAACGAGGATTCATTGTTTGTTCTCCTTGTTTGGCCCGCTCTCGAGCTTTCTTCCGAATCAATGAGCATCGAATCCGGCCGGATGGCGACTTGGATTTCTTTCTTTGCCGGCAGCTCGTCGCGTGGGCTGATGGCGTCAACGTCCATGAGTATGGACCCACCAAACTCGAGCTCTGGTAAGCGCATGTCTCGATCTTGGGTCTGATCTAGCCCTTGTTGGAGCATCCACTCGTTGAGATCATCGCTGTAATCACAGCTATGAAGGGGCTCGTTTTCCATCTGCCTCTCCTGTGCGTATCGTTGCAGCTGCAGCCGGAGCCGACGGCGCGAATGCGCTTTGTCGAGACGGGCCTTGAAGGCGGCAAAGTCGAGCATAGGTGCCCGGAACTCGCCTACTTGCTTTTCAGGGGATGTAGGGGATGGAGAGAGTGGCGATACCGGCGATCTCGCCAGGAGCAGTGGATCGATAACTCCGGCGCTTTGGGGTGACAAGGGCGATCGGCTGCTCTTTGTTCGTGACCTTTTGCTCGCACGCTTTGCTTTCCGGGTTTTCAAGGGTTCAGGGTTCCATCGGCATTCTGAAGGGAAATTACAATACTTTTCGCAGTTCTTCGGACTTGTAGGAGATACGCTCTCTGTATCTGAGGCTGGGCTCGATCCTCCACGCGTTGAAAATGCGAGCAATATTGATTTTCTTCGACAGTCGTAGCTGCGGCCTGTCCAAACTGGAGTTCCTGGTGATTTAGGCGATGGCGAGAGAAGGCTGGCCTCCTCACGCCAGAGGTTGTAAAGCTCCCATCCAGAATAGTCGAAAGTGCTGCCACAAGCCTTGTGCTTGCGCACGCGTCCAGTTCTTGGATCAACTGTGGTACCAGCACAGAAGCGGTGGCCATCGTGCAGGCAGCGCCTGGTAGCCCCCAGGCGGAAGGTCGAATGGCATTGGTGGCAAGTCCATGTCCAAGCGGGAGGAAGCGAGGGTGGGGGTGAATGGAGAGATCTCGAGAACCGGGATGTTCGACGTCGCTTTGCGATTGGTGAGCACAAAGTAGCTGGTATTGGAATGATAGTGGAAGTGATATGTAGTAGAGACGGTTTGGAGGGAGTGTAAACTCCTATCATCTTGATATTTTCAATAGAGTCAATGTCTGAAGAAATCGATTACAGTCTCCGATGTATCAAAGTCCTGTTGCTTTTTGAGCGACAGTTTTTGCTAGTCTTCAGCAATGGAACAGAACGGGTCGCCGACACCAGTCATTATGAACTCTACGCGCTTGAGCTTTTCCAAATACACTCGCAAAGCCGCAATCCAAAAAAGGAACACGATTTGGAAGAACAGGACTTGAACGTTTCCCTTCTCAGAGCAACAAGCGAGATCCGAGAAACACGCGAGATTCATCAAAGAAGCATTCAAAGGGTATCACGCGTGGGACAAAGAGGTCCATACACGTTCGTGGCTGCAGACAAAGCTTGGCACACGTGGAAGACGGGCTGGATGCCAGCAAGACAATTATGAAAGAAAGGGTGAGAGTGTCTAGCAAATGCCACAGTTTTGTGTAACAACCATACCCGCATCATCTTCTCAGATACGGTCAATATCGAACTGGTCTAACACGATCAAGTACTGACTGACCAAACTCTAATATGCTGTGAGGAGAGTGTAAATGTGTTTGTCAGTCAAATTTGATCTCCGTCTGCAATGCTTCTTTTCATGTTGGAAGCTGCTGATCTGACAAATACATAATTATACGCTGAGTTATGAGCAAGTTCTTGTAGGCAAAAGTCCACGGCTTTCAGGGTTTCTCCCAAGTATAGACTGTAAGCTGCAGCCAAGAAAATGGTCACTTTATACGTAAATCGTTGAGCATGCTGCTTTGAACAGATAAGAGTCTCTCCAACACAGTACTCGAAACTTGGCATTTTGACCCAGAAAAACAGACACAGCCCGCCCGTTTCAAGGTATAATTCATCAACATGAGTTGCTAACATGCACTGTCATAAATAGAATAAGAAGCTCGATGTCACGAGAAGAACTTGTAGCATTAATGTGTATATAGAACTGTTATACCACATGAACTCATAACAAAACTCACGCGCAGTATTACTTCCTGAACACAATTTCAAATCAGGTCGCTGAGTCTTATAGTCACTCAGCTGAAGTTGAGGCGAGCAGAGAGCCTTACTTTACAGAACGCCTGCCTTGTCAATGAACCATGGATCAACATCGTTCACATTGACTTCAAGTCCGCTGACTAACATATCGTGATACCACTATGCACGTGATTGCGGGTCTACTGTCGCGCTAAAAGCGCGCCTTCTTTGATTGCCTCGTGTGGGTCTGTGGAGATTTTTCTTTAATCGAGCATTCAGCGTACTTTGAAAATGCCGGCACCATCTCGTCTCGCTATAGCGACCTTGGCGCTTCAGCGTCTGATCAAAGAAGAGGCCAGCTACCATAAGGAACTGGAGCAGCAGGAGGCTCGAGTGAAGAAGCTCGAGAATGATCCCAGCGGTGAGAATGCCGAGTATATAATTCGCCAAGAGGTTGGTTTTTTCGTAGCAGCAAAATTGCTCTGAGTTAGAGCTGAGAGTAATTTTTTCCAGCGTCGAGCAATAGAAGAGACCAAAGCGGTCTTCCCATCTTTAAGAGATCGGATCAAAGCCGCGCTAGCTAAGCTGGAGATTGAACTGGTGAGTCTCACCGTAGGGTGACAAAACTCATGTCTGATTTTCTCAGGAAACGGCCAGCGCTCAGGGTCAAGACAGCAACGTGGAGGAGATCACGAAAGCCAAAGAAGCTGTCTCTTCCGCCAAGACAAGCTATCGTGAGATTGCATAAATTAACGGAGGTCGGAAAGGCAGGCCAATGATCCTGAAGAATGCAGGTAGAAAAATCAAGTGGAACCAGTACTAGTGAATTGCAACACGTTATTGATTCTGCAGCCGGGGGTATCATGCGATCGAGATAAAAATTAACAGCTCCTTCGTCGATGTCGTTACGTCGTATCCATGCTCTCATCGCCCTTTTCGTTCCTTGTTCTGGACGTTTCAATCTCTTCATCACTACCACTGAGAGGTTCGTCTTCCACTTCGCCCTCATCAGCCATTTCAGTATCTGCCTCCGGCTGACCTGGAGTTTCACGATGCTCTGTCTCAGGGGCTGGCGATCCGCGAAGAGGTGACTTGGAGAGTGGATGTAACATACTGCCATCTGCATTTTCAGCATCTGTGCCTGGATGAAGAGGGGTTGCAGATCCTTCTGGAAGCGGTGTACCAGCTTTGCTTGCATTCGCAGCTCGGCTATTCTCAACGTCATCACCATCTTCCTCGCCTTCCATGCCCTCTCTGCGTTCCACCTCCTCTTTCTCATCACGGATCAGCCGAAGCATCTGCATTCCTTCGTCAACAATGCGCCCAAATTGCTGTCTCCTCTCTGCCCAGGTAGCTGCGTATTCTCTGCTTTCTCGCTCCAGCTCAGCGATCTCGTTGTTAAGTTTGTCAATGCTAGCGTTTTGCTCTTCTCGTGTTCTCAGCATCCTGTTGTTTGTGATCTTCTCCGCCAGCCTATCCCAGCCCTTTCGCATTTCCAATGTTCGCTGAGCTTCTTCGAGCTGGGTTCGCAGCTCAGCCGTATTCTCTCGCACTTGCTGCGCAGTCTCTTGGATGCGGAGCTTCTCAGCTGCGTATCTCTCGCGTTCTCGCATATTGCTGTTGAATAGAAGCTGAGTACGGACGATGTTGGCTTCGAAAGCTGCAAAGTCCATCATGATTTCCTCCCGGAACTTCTCATATTCCTCTGCTTTCTTTTTCAATTGCTCCTCCGAGCTCTCGCTCGCATCTGTAGCTAAGGCCTTGGCGTCTCCATTTTCATCGATACTCGCCTTGTTCGAGTTGAAGAGGGAGTCGGGTCCCAACAAGCGCTTCGTCACACGCTTGAAGGCGCGTTCCTCCGTGTTGAGAAGACGCGCACGGTGTAAGGCATCTACGCAAGTCAGTAAGCACCAGGATTAATTGATTTGATGGTTTACCTTCGTCTCCGAGAGCCAATGGCTCGAATGGGGCGCTCATTTAGGAGGTTATGTCGTAGCGAATGGAGGCGTGCAGGTGCCTAAGGGTCGTTGAAGTATGGGGAAAGAGAGGACAGAAGTAAACGTATCAGGTGGCAGTGTAGTAGGGTTGAGGTATTCTCCACTTCTCGTCACAGCACAGCTTCTGCGCATTGGGTCGAAATATCAGGTATAGATAATGGAGACGTTCAGAAGCGCAGCCATTGCGGACTGCTGTGAAAGGCGGCCGGAGTTGGAAGCCGTCGTGGTTGACAGCTGCCACAAGTACGCTCAAACGTCCGCGTGCGTCAGGATGGAAGTGATGCAGCTACATATACCTTTGTAATGTCGACTGGTCCAATCACCAACTATCACTCTTATGGCATGTTCGACTCAAATCTGCTAGGGTATATCGCTCAATCTCTCAAAAGTCTATATCACCCTCCGTGAAACAAAGCAATCATCTGCTAAATATTTCTATTGGCTCACTGTTAAAATGCCGGCACCATCGCTGCTTAGTCTGGCCAAAAAGGCATGCCTGCGATATCATCAAAGTAAGCCTCTCCAGCCCATTGCATTGGTACACAAAGAGTCTTTAACAAACCCTTCGATGTAATACATTATCCAAAGAGAGATTCTGTCTGCAGTAGCGAGAAGAGCTTATCTGTTATCATATACTTTTCAGACCTCAATAATACCAAATGCTGCCTTCAGCCTCTTGAGCACAAGTGCATTCATCTCAAGTATATCTAATAATTGGCAGGAATTACCAGTGTGGCAGGCTTGCCTTACGACATGGTCCGTCCATTTGTCATAAAGGTCGACAATGCAGACCAGCTCCGCGAGATCGAACTCAACTCCCCTCAGATCATTGGCAAGGACGAAGAGATCTGGATCAACCTAATCAAGCGAGATATTCCACAATATATTCGCGATCAGTACGACTATGAGCCACAAGATCCTTCGGGATGGTACAAGTCATACACTAGACTGAAGTCGTTGACTGCCAAGCAAGCAGCCAAAGCAGGAGATGCATTAAGCAAAGCTATGGCGAGCAGCAAATCCGGACGAGAAGCGCCTAAAGTGGTAAATCCTTTCAGTGGGCCTAGGCTAGCTGGTGCGAGGAGAGGCTTCAGGACTCAGGGCACATCGCCTCACTCAAGAGCGTCAGCTGGGAAATCGATATTGAACGACATCAGGGGTGATGCCAGGGTACGCAAAGACAAGAACAAATTCATGATCACACCAAGACATGGCACAGGCCTGCGCGGTGGCCAGAGTCAGATTCTGCAAGCGCCAACAAGAATGGTTGAAGAGAAATTGGAGACGGCAGAAAGATCTCGAAGAAAGACCATGCCAAGGCCCGCATCCTCAGCTCCAGGCCGAATCACTGGAAGCACCGTGCAAGGAGGCTCATCCGGTTTATCGATAGTTGAACAGCGCCGACAAGCGAACGAGCGACTAAAAGGGCTTGGAATAGAAGCCAAGCGGTCCGGCGATCAACCTCGCACAGAGACAGGAGCTGGCCAGAAGAGGACACATGATAGCCGCAGAGGGAGAGAAGATGCGCTTATGGCGGCAAAGAAGAAGCCGTTGATCTGATTGATTCGTTGGGACTGTATGAGTGACTTCTAGAGCTGCATTCGTGGCAGTAGTGGAATATAATACATGTTTCTATCAGGCAATGCTGCGAATTACAACTTCCTGCAACGTACTTTTCGAGGCATTTGTATGATTTGTAAGGAATGAACGAGGGTGCTCTGAGCTGTTGCAGATGGAGCCCGTTTCGATCACATTGCTGATGGTCATCAGGGAGAGTTGAATCTGATACTCTCTCGTCGTAAGATCTCTGGATGTGCGTGTACGCTAGGCAGGAAGCCCATGCCAATCGCGCGCCTGATTGCCCTCCCAATCTTTCTTTGATTGACAGGTCGGAGCCCTGTGTTGTTTCGCGGCTTGATTCGACCTGTTGTTGTTTGAAATTCGTACATCATGGCTGCATTCTGATGAAAGTATCAACGTTCAAGTTCTTGGACCAGCGCCCCAGTAGCTGGTTTCTCACTCACCTTCCACTCATTCATCGGATCAATCGCGAGCTGATCAAACACGTCCCGAGTTGGAGCCCGCCTCAATCTCCACTTTCGGGCTTCCGCCGCCGAGAGATCGTGTGGTGCGTACACATCACCAGCTTGCCAGTCTCGCCTCACAGTCTTTGCGATCGCTGCCAATCTCGCTGCCTCGTTTGCTTGCGCCATACCGGCACTACTTTTTCTGCTCTGTAGGTAATTGCTCGATAGCCTTTCCATCAGACTGGCATTCCCTGATCCTTGCTTTCCGCGCGCTGTCGGTGGCGTGCGAGTCTGCTTGATGCTGCTTTCCAGATCCTCAATGAGCTTTGAGCCGGCCGAGTTGCCTGCCGCTCGAGAAGCAGGGGCTGTTGAGAGTGATCGGAGGCACAATGGCGATCGCGACGGCCGAAAGGCACGGAGTGGTGAGATACGTGCTGCCATTTCAACGAGCGAATGTCAACTACGCAATGATGTTGTGACGAGAAACGGAGGCGATGATGAGCAGCTGGCGGGCGCGGTTGGGTGTGACTATGCAGCTACAAAAGTCGGCCTGCGAGAGAAATTTAGGAGCCGCGACGTGCCGCGCGGAGTGACAGCTTGAACTCACGTTGCACGCTGCACAGCGGGAGTCCGTGGTCGATAGTTTTGCAGCCAGCATTTATGACAGCTGTTTTGCACTCTAGTAGCTAGGTACCTACCTACGTGTGTAGTTGCTTTGGAGCAACCCGCAGATCCGCTTGTGTGCAACTTCGTCTGCATCATCGAATGTGGCAAACCCTCTTTTTTGTGTACTCTGCCGTCTTTTAACCTTCGACGTTCTCGACATGTTTGCATCAAACTCTATGGCGGGCCCATCGTTCAGCATTCGGTATTGCAGGTAGACAGTCATACTGCAAGCACCATCACTATCTCACCATTCGGCCTATCAACAACGGAGCTAGAATCTTCCCTCCATCATGAGCTCAGCCCTCACTCGACATGTGTTTCGCCAGCTCTTACATAGCGATGCGCGATTGCACCAAAGATGTCTGCGGGCGCCCAATGGAAGAGCAGCACGACGAGCTGTCAAGATTCCAAAGCGAAGCTTCTTCGGGTTTGTCAGTTCCGAGCCAAAAGAGAAGCCGAAGATTCAGACCATCGACCCTGGTCTGGCAACAATGATTGAATTGGGGAGCCGACTAAAGCTGAGAGTTCGCCCACATCCTCGCGAAGAACTCATCAGTGCACTTGCAAGTTTCGTGGCGTCCAAAAGCCGCAGCTCCTACCGGTCCCAGATCACCGACCTCCAAGTAGAACATTGTCTTGCAACAATGCACTATCTCCAACAAACATCAGACAATGGAAGAAGTGGACTAAGTCCAAGGTCGCTCGAGAATTGCCTGCAGCTACTCAAAAAGTCGTTGGGTTCATCCAACGATCGGTCTCCCACGTTCAACGAAAGAAGAATTGAGTTTGCCAAGCTAGTATACACAGAGTCAGCAAAAGCAAAACACAGCCCTTCTACTACACAGAACGATTTCAAGCAAATAATGCTGCGTCTCTACATCCAAGTGCTGGGAGCAATTGGTCGAGGGTCAGATGCGTTGAAGATTTTTGAAGAGTACCGAGAAACCCAATCCGCTACTGAGACAGACAACTCGCTGTGGACCGAGGTGATACGTGGACTTGTCAGCGAAGATGAGCAACATGGGCGACAGAGCATCGCAGGACTGATGCAAGCTAAGGGAATCACTTATACTGCCGAAATTCAGGAGGCCATAATTGAGACTTTACGCGATACAGACACAAGCAGTGCCCTGGACGCGGCAAAGTACTGGTACAGTCTGGATCTTGCGGTGGGCCAAGAATCTACACGTAAAGCGAAGCTCTTGGTTGTCGAGTTCTGTATGAAGCATGGCGAAACTCATTTCGGCCAGGACATCATCACCGGAATGGTCCAAACGAACAACCTTGACCTTGAATGCTGGAATACGATATTCGCCTGGACAATCGCGACTGGCAAGGGTGTTCAAGAATTGAAGCGGCTCATTCAAGTCATGGAGCGAAGAAGTGGAGAACAGGGAAGAAAGCTGACAGCGGACGTTTCTACCATAAACGCGGTCTATAGAGCTGCTACTTGGCAAGACAACAAGCTTCTACCAGAACGGGTTCTTGGGCTTGCTTCGGAGCTAGGGATAAGTCCCAACACAACGACTTGGCTCATGGAAGTTGAGAATCGCCTGAGCCAAGGCGACGTTCAAGGTGCAGTTGAAGCATATGATCAGGTCCGGGCTCGCTCTTATGAACTGGAAGAGAAAGAAGATTCCGCAATCGTGAATAAGCTTGTCGTTGCACTTTGTCGCCAAGACAAGCCATCTATGGACCAGGCAATGCGACTTGTGACGGATATGCTGGAGCGCCAGCTCCTTTTCGAACCTACCACTGTGTCTGAGCTGTCGCTGCTACACATGCGTCGTGACGAACTGCATAATGCCATTGATCTTCTGAAAACATATACGCAGCATTTCGATAACGAGGGTCGAGCAATGATCCGGGATAATCTGGTGCAATTCTGCCTCGACAGCAGCACATCGACCTCCCTGGCGTGGGACGCTTACATTATCGTGCACGAGCTTTTCAATGAGACGCCGCGCGCGACTCGCGAGATCATTATGGATTCTTTCTTCAAACGCCAACGAGAAGATATGGCAGTCCACGTTTTTGGTCACATGCGTCAGTTCTCTCTGACAGAACGGCGCCCTTCGGCCCGGACATATCAAAAATGCTTTGAAGGCATCGCCATCGTCAGCGGAGACGAGGAAATTCTTGACACGGTACACAACATGCTCAAACTTGACTCCGAAGTAGATCCGGACACACGCCTCAACAACGCCTTGATGATGGCGCAGAGCGCGGCTGGCCGAAGCTACAAAGCGATGAAGATGTGGCACGACATGATTGAGTCGGAAGAAGGGCCAAGCTACGAGAGCATTAGGATCGCACTGATGGCGTGTGAACGGCTGCCCGAAGGTGCGGTTGAGGCCCGCAAAATCTGGGATCAGCTGAATGACATGGGGGTCGAGTTGACTCGAGAGATCTATTTGAGCTATATTTGGGTGCTGTCTGGACAGAATCTCATTGACGAGGCAAAAGACATGCTCATGCAGCTTGCAAGTCGGTTCGGCAATGGGCCCGATGTCGTGGCTTTGGCAACACTCTACAACGTGTCTCCGTCGAGGGATCAGATAGAGATCTGGGCGGCTGAAGCATATCCAGACGTCTGGAAGGAGGTTGTCAAGCACGGAAAGTACATTGGCACTCAGCTGCCATTGGAATACTATAATGTTGACCGAGGCGTGAGGTCATGAGTTGTCACGGGCGTGTGCTTCGGATTTTTCTCACTCGGTCGTCTTGCTATGAGACTCCTGGCTGAGGCAGTCAACAGACCTCACATGCTTGAGCAAGATGGCATTTAAATGCTTGCAGCATGAGCCCCAAGTCTGAGTCCTTCATAAGATCTGACTTCCATGTCACTTGGCACGATCTCGCCAAGTGCGTTTCTCTGCAGACCATTTCGAGCACCAGGCTTGCTTAGCCGAGATGAAGAGACTGCGAAGGATGCGGGCAAAGCTGTCAGAAAGTTCTGACAAAAGTACCACTACCGATTTTGGTTACGATTTACGAACACTGCGGCAAGTACAGGCGCAATATAAGAGGTGGCTACATGGTCAGGAAACGCATTTACAGAAATCTGTGACATATTAACTGAGCGATTGTAATGTGTATTACCAGCATTTAATCACACCACAGCGGAGCTTGGACTGTCTTGCTGCGCTTGTATGTACTTTATACCCAACAACAGTATTGTATTGAATGAAATGGTTGCGTCGGGGATCCTACTGAATATATATACACCAAGGTGCTTATTCACACCTGATCTATTTTCCAAGCTTCGTGTGTGTGTGTACAAGCTTGTTGCGCACTTTCTAATCGCAATGATGTTCATTTTCTAATACCCATACGAAATTTCCTGTCCCTACTAGTACCCTCACGTGTGAATGAAGAAACAAGCGCCGGCAGAAACCTGTTCCCCAAATCGATCCTCAAGCGGCTGCGTCCGTCAAGGCCAAGCGGGGAGCAAGAAGTGAACAAGGGCGTTCACTGTTTCTTATGCCGCCTGAGGCAGGGCAGATGATGCGGCTCGAAGACGGGATGATGCTTGTGGAGTTGCTGGTACGGAGAACAGAAGACAGGGAACACCCAGGTTTGGTCTTGAGTGGACGGGAGCTGAGGATCAGGGCAGGCGCGATGGTACGGGCATGAGACTAAGATGGAGATCTGAAGCTTCAAGTTGTCATGGACTGAGATGGTTAGGAGAGCAAGAAAGAGAAGGCGCAGCTTTGTTGGCGTCTGTTTTGTGTCACTTGCCTGTATAGGATTGCATACAAATCATGGCCAGGATTGGGTATGCTTAGGATTGGTTGTCGTGTCAAGTTCTACTGAATTTCGATGATCATGAATGGCTGGGCAAACACGAGTGTGCAGATGTGGGGTTGTCACGTTGCTTGTGCGCGTATGGATGTGTGCATCTGTCGTGCATGCACTGCTCTTTTTTTTTTTTTTTGACGATTGCTAACTCCCACTGCTAGCCCTGGAACATGTCCGAATATACTAATGTTGATCATCAAGTAGGATGACATTGTTTGAGAGGCATGAAGTAGTAATGGGAAGCCGACATGCTCAATAGTGAGGAGAGACATGCAATTACTCTTCGTCTCGATGTTGTTTCGGAAACCTTCAGATGATAGGTATGACAGAGAGTATGCGTGACAGATGTCGTGATTTGGACAGCGAGAGCAGTAGATACATCAGTAATTGTACAACGAGGTGAGGCTGGAATGTGAGGATAATGATGGTACAGGAACGAATAGAGTTGGATTTTCGAATTTCTCAAGCATCGCGCAAGTATATTCTCAACATTGAAGAGATAGTTGCTAAAACAAACAAAATGCTCCATGTGTAGCACTCATCTCTCGTTCAAGCGAGTCAGTTGACCTGATCTCAGAGTCACATTTTGATAACAAAAATTTCGCATTTAAGAGGTCTCAGACCTGAGATGAGTGTCCCGTTTCTTTCCTCATCAAGTGTTTACACAGCGAGACTAGTAGTTTATGTACAACATCTCTCTGCAAATGTAAAGATGAGTTGCCACTGTGCGTGCCATGTTCCAACACGTTTGGATATTCTGTATCGTCTCTCAATTGCATTCTTTGGTGTAGTATTCGCGTTGCTACTCTTGCCACAATCTATCCTCAGATTGCGAATTCGTTCCTTCCCAATATCACGTATTTTCGGCGTGGGTCCATCACGAGACACGACCTGATTCAGAGCAGTCCTTCTTCTTCCCACCCCACCCGATTGCTTGGATCCGATAGACCGGCAATGACGGGCAAAGGGCAGAACCTTAAAGATCAGTCGTGATTTCAGACCTGTCGCGCACCGCATCTTGACCGCTCTGACCCGCTATCTTGCGAATCAGAAGCTCGATGTTTGCCTCTGCTCCTCATACCTCGCTTTCTGCCGGCATCGGCTACATGAGCAGTTTGCTCAGACACACAAGGCTGCAGGTGCAGCACAGGCAGAGCCAGCGAAGGAGCCTGCACACATGCGAGCTCTGACGGTAGTCGTGGGGACGCACCCGCTTCAAAGCGCCGCATGTGCGAGACCAGGTCAGGCAAGGTTGCTCACAAACATGAAGACAAGATTGCATGTGTCTCTTGCCACGGTCTCTCGCCACGGACTTCCTCACAATAATTCCCTACTTGACCGCCCGTGGATGGGTCGGTAGGAAATCGACCAAAGAGTCTTCTTTCCAGGACGGGGCCCGATCTGGATTGGACGTGGAAAAGATACCGGGAGGTCACATATGACCTACGGACATCATCTTTCGCCCGACAAGGCTGGCTACTGGCGGATGCAGGCGCACACCAATCGATCAGACGCTGACAAGCACAGCGAAAGGCACCATCACGACGAAGTAGATTCCAGCAAGGAGCGGAAAGCAAAGAATACTCCCATGTCAGTGAAACAGGGAGAACTCGCCCAAATGAACGTTGTTCCGAACGCCCGGGCGTAGTTGTATCTGCCAGAAGGGGCAGGGGTCAATGGCTCGCTGCCACAACTTCACAAATTCACAAGATAGTAACGAGGGGTTTACTCGTAGAAGCAAAACGAAATTAGGAGTCGCCAGGCAACCTGCCACTCCAGAAATACAAATCTTGCCTCCTGTAAAGTTCTGCAGCAGCTCGAAGGCATGTTCAAGCATTGCTCAAGTGTCGTGCAAAACTCCTCATGTCATCCCTCGTCCACGATGTTTGATAATACGGGCTTGCCGAGCGCATGGTCATTCGGCCCGCCTTGCCTGATTAGGGCCAGTCATTCTGAGGTGGTGTTCGGTTGGCGTCGGAGACGCGATCATTCGCCTGCAAAGCGAACGCTCGAGGCTAGTAGCAATCGATTTCAAGGGTGAGAAGATGGTGTGGGTATGTGCCAGCTAATGTACGTGAGATCGCAGGTCAAGATGGCGCACTTCCGCAGCAGAATGGGTGTGGGCATCTGCTGCAAGAGCATGAAATGAGTGATAAGGCTGGAAAAATGCTTCATTAGCGGGCGGAGATCCTCATGCAGGCTAGTGAGGCACAACAACACTTGTGGCGGCGTAGTATGTCGGAGAGCGAGGCAGTGATCAGGCTCTCTCTGCACTAAGTCTGTTGTGAGCAGTCCATCTGCCGACAACATCGCAGACTAGTGTCTTGTCTTGAACTAGGCAGGCTGCTCGTGGATGGGAGGAGGGGGCGATGAAAAAAAAAAAAAGCATTAGATGCTGACCGGTGGCAAACCTAAGTTCAGCTGCCCAGCGAGCGCTACATGGTTGCTAACTCGCATGTCGGGCGTCTTGTGATCTATGCGTTGTGGCGACATAAGACGCAATAGCTCTGAATTGAACACATCAAAGTTTAAGAAAACCCAAATTCTCGGACGTGAAGACTCTGGCGGAGTAAGCAATGCACTAATATGTACCAGCAAGGATGTGAACCTTCCAGGTTACCGCGTAGGTCGGTCTCATGCTATAGTGACTCATCGCGAATGGAAAGGAGATTGGAGTACATCAAAGGCACCAGCATGTGGTGAATAGATACGAGGAAGGCGGGATGAAGGGTGTGTATAGAAGGAGGTCATGTCCCATGAAGATCCTGGAGCAATGCGCTGACATGGATAGCGACATGAAGGTTGATGATGTTGGGGACTCTGGACCAAATGTTGAATAGTAAGAAAGGTGCGCCACCGAGTTGGAGAGCATTGGTCACACCCGAAACACACAGGGACATAGACGGACATGCGCAGCGCAACATCACGCTGAGAAGACCATAATCCGCTGAACTAACAGGGATAGCACTGCCGAATATATTTGGTGCTAACCATCTAAGTATTCCCCCAAGGTACCTGGGCAGATATGTGCCTGTGTGCCTGAGCGTCTGGCTAGTACCTACCTAAGTAGGTTTCCTCGGTGTCATTCATTTTTGCGTTGGCTCTAAAGGCTCGCATTGGTTGCGGTCCGAGTCAGTGGCCTTGAGAGATAGCTGACTTCTTGCCTGATCTCTGCTTTGCTTCCACACCATCATCGTCTTATCTGCAAAGTCAGAGAGTTTCATTCCTTGCCCTCTCTCCTGGGTTCGGATCACCAAATGCGAAATGCGTCTAGCAGGGTATGAACTCGCGTTTTTTTTTCTTTGCGAGAGCTTCTAGTCTTACCGTGCCGTGGCCGTACTACGTTTGTTTCAACCACTGGATCCTGAAGAGAGGATAAGGTCGTTGGAGATGCCAACCAAAGCAGTGTTGGAGACGTGCAACCGCGCGCTGTACGAGGCAAAACAAGTCAAATCAAAGACGGGGTTATGCGGGCGATGATCTGCACGTCAAACACAAATGGTCTTGAATCAACATATCAATTGAGTATTGTGCCTGGATTTCCAAGAGTTCTCATGTATAAAGAAACGTAAACGGGTTCGACGTTGCACTTACTTCCATAGCCAGACGTTTAGACAATATTCTAATCAGATACTCATGCCCAAAGATTCCAAATCCTGATCTTGCCTCCTGACCTTATGAAATAGGCTATGATGGTGGCTCTGATATACGCTGTGCCGCTTGGAAAAGTAAAACCCTGGAATATGTCTGTGAAACGTGTTTCATCCATTGACTGTCAGTAGTGACATTGCTCCATACGATCGTGTTCATACTACCATCGCCATCATCGCAGTATGTATCCAAAACTAAAAGCAACACATGGTGCGACTTTCTAGCATCAGTTTCTCTATTTGTAGACAATGGCAGACTATAATTCATGGCAAGACTCTACTAGTATTCACATTGCCTCCTGTTTCTCCGCCTTCTCGTCCGGCGAACCAGTTGCCACCGCCACCGAAGCTTTGTCGAAATTGATGTGCTCTTTTATCCTGTAGCCTACACTTTATCCAATCGAATTCCAGAAGCCCACTAGTAAGTAGATTAAATTTTCTCTTCTTCTTTCCTCTTCTTTTTTTTCTCTCATCGTTCATCTCCCATGCCTCTGTTCTTTGTTGGGAGCAATGAGCTTTCGTTGCTTGCAATCTGATCTACCTGGTATCGTTGTACTATTGTTACTGGGCCCACATTGCGAGCTCAGGTGGAACCGGCGGTACCAGCACTCCTATCTGGACACAAATTCTACACAATACTCATGGCCTAGAATATTGCAGAATTTTCACCATGAGCAGCATTGCTGTTCCAGTCTTTATTTTGCCACTCTTGACATCGTAGTGAACGCCATTTGCTTAGTTGCCAGTCACTAGCAGAGGGTCCAGCATCTGGATACTAGTACGAGCCACGAGGCACGGTAACAGCATAGCACTTCCGCCTGTCATTCTTGCCTCAGCTCTTTGGCAATGTATAGATGTGGAAGGCCCAAATCACTGGCATCTCTTGCCATTTTGAAGCCGGATTCATTGCAATGACGTAAAGATCCAGCCCTTCGAAGGTCAAGCTCGCAGAAGCGTACCCAAGAAGCACTGGTACCTACCTAGATAGTCTCGAGGCTGAATGGCAAAGCGGATCACAGGGTCGCGGCCTCGTTCCATGGATCGTTTGATTGGGTCATTAGCTGATGCCGGTTCACTGTCGTGATGGCCGGGCGCCCTCAGCTGTACTAAGTAGGCCCAGCAGATTGCTGACACCAGTAGCGTGCAACTCTGTCGCCGAAAATGGCAGTTGCGAGGCAGCCCGGCAATAGTAGGCCGACGATATCGAGGCAGCTTCATCCGATGAGCTCGTGTTCGGCCTCGTTCCTGCCCCTCGCGCGCTGCAGAGTTCTACGGTGGTAGCAGCTAGAAAGGGAAGGATGCATCGTTCGGAGGGCGGCAGGTTCGATAGGATTTAGAGAGCTTTCCAAGCCGCCCCTCATCGCACAGCGAGACCACGGTTCTGAGAATGGAATTTGATGACATGCCAGGCCTTTGATGTTTAATTCGGACCGGATAAGTACAAGTGCAGTGGTGCGCATAGCGGACCGAGACGCGACGATTCACGAACAAAGTGCCGCGCACGCCGGCTTGCCGTTTGCTTTGACGCGAAATCAGGCACGGCCGGTCCAAGCTGCGTATTTGCAGCGCACATTTCGTCTGAGCCCATGTCAGCTGGCGTGTGTCGAGTAGTCTTGGCGCGACGGATCATCGCTGTAGGAAGCTCCATTGGCTCCTGGCCTTCTAGTGCAGCTCTGCTCTCTGCAGCGCCGGCAGGCTTGGCAGGTCGCGCGTTTGCACCCACTGTCCCGACAGGCTGGGTCCTGGGTTCTAGACAGGCAAGGTCAAGTCCTACCCTTTTGATGAGGGTTGGTTGGACCTTGCACGGTCAAATGAGCCAACGTGTCTTGCAAAACCTCCTGTATTTTTCAAGGACCCTCATCCCATGGCTCTTTTCACTCATCACCTGTGCTCAGAAGAGAGGACAGTGGGAAGATGGGCTGGTAATGGTAAAGTGGAAAAGGAAAATTCTCACATGAGTGCCAGTGGCTACTGGTTTGAGGTCACGGTGGTCAGCAATGATCGAAAGGGGACGAAAGTAGGTGGAAGCAGGCGGTAGCGGCGCAGCAGGTGTCAGCTGTTCACGGGCGGCAGCCCCCAAATTCACTACAAAGCCATGTGGTCTGGGCGGCAGTGGCGCCCGCCCACCACGCGAGGCCGTTTCGCCCGAGCAAAGTGTTGTGTCTCCTGGGAGTTCGACTCGTACCTGCCGACAGCGTATGCGGGGGGTTCTTTCCCTCCTCAGTTCAAAGAAGCAAGACCATGACTACTAGTAGCAGTAGGCAACTGCCAATCTTGGAAAGGTCCAGGCGAGGTTTATCTTTCCAGAGCTTGTTGCCTCCAAATTGCCATTGTAGCGACCCTCTCGGCTAAGAACTTCGGGTTTGACATGGGACCACTGGCGGTCCGATATGCTGCCGAAAACCTGACTCGAAACAATAGGGTGAAGGCCATGGCGGCGTGTGCGTCACCTTCAGGATGGACAAAAGTTGAGAGTCGGGGTCCTGAGAAACTATTATTATGGAACCACCCATTGTAGCGCTCCGACGGATAGCTATGGTATCATCACTACAGCTCGTCTCAACCCATTGAACGCACTTGTCAAAGATTGGGCGGAGTTTCCGAGGACCGCTTTTGAACACCTTGTGGTAGCTGATGGAAGCAACAGTACACGAGTTGTTGGTATCGGGAATATCCGCTCATGCGGCTGGCATTCTTGCAAACTGCAGACATTTACCCACCTGGGTACCTGACTTGCAGCAGATTCCAAGGGTCTGATATCTATGCGGTCATCGTCGTACGCCGTGGCAACGGTGGAGAAGAAGCGAAGACCATCGTGAAACGAAGACACTTGCGGATAGTGCCTTACTGCCGGGATTTTGCTGAGAGCTTGAAGTAGTCCTAGTTGAGAGATCTCCTTGTCCCAATATGATCTGTGACTCGTTCAATGATCACAGCCAGAAAATCAACGTGGCGTTTTGGCTGACGGTCCCTTGACAGCCAAACTTCATTGAAAATGGCGAGAGTGGAGGCTGCCACGCGATGTGCCGAGACTCCATCGCACGACTAGAAAGGATGGGTCGGCGACGGGTACCTACCCAGGTATTCTAGGGATGAGGCACTCACTCATCCTCAGCCTCTCCGCCAGTTATGATGCGACCGACACATGAACTCTGGTCAGGAGCAGACACCTTTTGCCACAACAGGAACCCGCTTCTTGGCAGATTTGAAGGTGGATGATCTCGTTTGAGTGAGAGGGTCTCGCCTACGGTGCAGAAATAGTTGTTTGTAGCTGTGCAGGGTGTGGATTTGCTGTCATGGTTTCTCCCACAAACCAAAAGCCTGTCCAGCCTTGCCCGCAACTGATTATGGTGCAATGAACGCATCAACTTGCTGTACTGAATCGTGGTGGAAGTGATGGCACCTGTGCCTCCACCTGAAAACAGAGACGGCACAATTGTTATGGGTTATTTGCAGCGCCCAGATCCATAGCATTACGCTCTCCAGCTTATGACGACTGTGCGGCCCGGCAATCTACCTGATCTTAGTTTGTAGTGCCCAGGTACTAACTGTGGGACGATGGGATCGACGACCTGAAGCAGGGGTTTTTTTTCTCTCTTTTTTTTTTTGGGCGAGTCAGCCAAGAAGGTGAAAAGTAAATGAGGGTCGTTGGTCGTTACTGGGTGACTCGATTCTACTATACCCAGAATATTAGCTAGTACAATTTGACGCTCTAGGAGTTTTAAGCTTTATGGACAGGTCTTCACCCTGTCCGTTTAGGTGGAGGTCGCCTTTCCAGATCAAATCGACCTGCAGCTTTGGCATGCCGCACTCGCTTCTCATAGGTTCGATCTATTCGTTAGCACAGGATCTATCCTACAATTCTTCCACTCACTTTTCCCGCCAGCCTCGAGACCATGCCGTATTAGGATGGAGATGGGAAATTTTGTAGAGTCTTGAAGGTGGAGACTGTTTCTTCTGTAATGCATCACGCGTCCATCAGTATTCGGCGCGTGCTGGCCACAGAAAGAAAATGGGAAGAAGGGGGCGTGTTTGGACTCGAGAGTGTTGAAGTGAGCGACTGTGTGACGCTTTGTGTCTAGCGCCATGTTGGTAGCTCTAATAATCTGAGTGTAACGCTTCGAATGATGACAATTACTTCTGGAATGCAGCGGCACAGGTCCACAAACGTTCTCACTGTCAGGCTGATGCATCTACGGGAAGCTCTCGCTCTACTAACACCCGGAACGCGACGATGAAGACGACGCTGTTCATGCCAAGTTTTGTTAGAAGACCGAGCCGAGACACAAGGTACATGGGTAGGTACATGGCTGGAAACATGGATGGGGATACATGGACGGGCACACGGCTGAAGACAGGGTTCTGGTATGAAGGTGCCGTGGAGCAACACGACAGCTCTGGTGTCGATTATTGTCCACAGTGTGCAAGGCTCTGGAATTGGTTGCGTTCCCGACTGTACCAGTGTACCAGCAACTCCGAGTCGTCACATTACTTTCTCTCCCGTTCCGTTCCTCTTGGTTCCCATTTTCTTCCCGCACACGCACCGCGATCTGGAAGGGCATAAGCTAGAGGCATGATTAGAGACGCGTGCTGGATGGCTGCCATCCCGTCTGATGCCCATCGTTAAAGCACACAGGCATGGGTCATTCAGATGATCATGGCGACAGAGGCTTCTAAACACGGATCATGTGGTCTAATCCGGTATCTCTTGATATTAATCATTGTTTGTAAAGCTCCCTCGTTCGCACCTGCAAATATTATCTGGCACGCGTGTAACGACAGATCTTGAACTAGTCCACAGTCGTATCCGGGCACAGCGCGACTCGACTTGAGAAATGGCAGACAGCCGTGCACCATCAGTGGGTACTAGTAGGTAGAAGATACTCATTAGGATGGACGGAAGACTATTGCGGCCAAGCGTTAGAGTTTGGCAACATTACCCAGTTTGGGTCATGGTCGATCTGTGGCCTCTCGGAAGACGCAAGGACCGGGGTGGGAAGGGGGGGGGGGCCAAGGGAAGTTGCGAAAGGAAAAGGTTGGACGTCTGACCCAATTGTGGCCAGGTAAAAGCAAAAATGGATCTGCTCCAGAGTTGGAGAGGCGAATCGTGCGCCTACTGGTGGCCGCGTTCCGACCAACTGGGCTGGGCGTTGAGTGTGACAGAACAAATAGCTGTGTCGGGAGAATCGAATCTGAGCAGCGTCGGCACCCTCGTCCGCACGTGCAATGATAGCTACAAGCGAGATAGCTAAGACTTGAGTACTTTGTACAATCTTCAATTTATGTTGCTAGCATTGTCACTGTATTTGCACTTGTCCTGAAACACTGTCTCGCACAATGGTCTAACTCTGTGGCCTTCCGTGTGGATGCGCGAGTGTGCGTGTGATGCTGGTGGCAACGTCCAACGACTTGGACCATCTGCAGTACGCGGAGAGCCAATCGTCCACCGTAGGCAAACAGGCTTGGCAGTTTGACTATGGCGAAACCTCCAACCCTGTCAAGGTTGACACGTAAAGGTGATGGAACAAATCTATCGAATTATGACTAATGAATCATGACATTCGGCTCGGATTTTTCCTGTGTATGTTTGAGCCTGCTGTGTGCAGGGTCTGTAGTGTGCTGCTTGCTTTAGTGGCTCTGCCAACTGCCGCACTCCGCGCGGACACTTAACAGGGGGCGAATGCCTGTCTTGTCGCAAGAATGCGCCAAGTCGTGGCCGCCACCAAACGGGCAGGACAGTTGATGAACCCTGCGAGATGCAGCCCTGCCGGACCTCCACAACCTCTGCTGATGTGGCCGCATTACTGTCAGATAGACACTCAATCAAATCCAGTTCAACTAGACTGGTAGTAGAGACTCAAGCAGCTTTGTTAACTAAACTTCCAGCTTCAATCATCCACCACTGCAGGTTATTGCACTATTGTCGTTACCATGAAATCGACGGAGGTCGATGTCGAGCCCAATGGCACCCAGAGCAGAACCTTTGGGTTGAGCAAGGCACGGTGGACGCGCTAAGGCGACCCAGTACCGATCTCTCAGCCCACTATGCTTCCACCCAGAGGGCAACCACAGTAGCTGAGGACCTCTGCAAACGCCCGTTTCCAATCTCTAGCTGCTCTCCGATTTCAACCTGTTCCCCCCTCCTTCTCAACACTGGTAGGTAGTCCCGTCCCCACCACCCTTCTCTACGTCCACTAGCAGCCGCGTCGCAACTCTCCCCGTCTTCCCCTCCCATCCCCAGTCATGGGGCGATGCATTGCAGGGAAGGCGACAGCCCATTCTACTTCCACACCCTAAGTTGTGGTCTGACGCCGTGACTCGCAAGCTGTTTGCTGATGACTTTCAGGCGCAGGGTCGGTAAGCTTTCCAACCGCCTGGACGGCAATTCTGTAGATCCCAGATTAGCTTTCATGCATTCACGTTTCTCAACCAGAACGCAACCGCTGGTCTTTCGAATAGCTCTCGCCCACGCTATCCTTGCTGAGGCAATACAGCGCGACGAGACTTGTAATTTCAGTTTGTCAATCAAATTAGTTGGAAAACACAGCATTTTGGTGTACAGAAATGTGCGATATATTTTTGAATATCTGATTTTTGCTCTGGTTTCTATAAACTTGGCCTACCAAAATTTCTCCCTTGTTTTTTTTCAAATTTAATCTAGGCACGACCCGTGACATCTCACACCTCTTCTCACATGTACTGGAAATAAACACCGCAGCGAGGGAGTCACGTTTCGGATGGGAACACTATGCTGACTAGTCTACAAGCTCCACAGGTGTAATGTATCTCATTCTTGTTATACCTTCAGCAACTCGGTAGTGCAAATGTCCGAAATGCGGCGGCGGCTCAGCTTCTTCCTGCATGTATTTCCATAGCTGCTCACGACATCCCAACACGCCGATTTGGGCATTCTGGCCTCCACTAAGGGTACAGCAGCAGTGAGAACATCAGGTCAAAAGGGGTCTACATGCTTGCAACAATTAGCGTTGAACATCTTTCCTGTTGCCACTCCGGACTGCAATCGCTGGGCTTCCAGGAGGTGGCGGAGAGCAATGACGTGCAGGGAGCAGTGGTTGACTTTTCGAAGGGTTTGATCTTCTGCGCCGAACCAAGAAGCGACAGACACTCGCTGGCCCAGGAGAATGGACAGGGGCAAAAACTTTAATATGCACAGCGAATAGTCGTCTGATATTGGGGTTGAGCTACTTGGCTACCTCGAAGGTTCTGTTGCTGGTGGTGCTGGTATGAGGAGCACAAAATATTTTTTTTTTGAAAGCAGACTACAGTGATGACTTCGCCACGTTCAAATGATTGGACATATATCGCGCAAAACAAGGCTTGTAAGATCTGTCAAGTGTGAGTTAGATAGTAAAGAGAGTTCCCAGGCTCTTGTGGACGATGCCAAAACTGATCGTCTGAGGTGCTCGTCATCAAGTAAGACCTTGCTATCTCTCACCAATCTGCGTTCCCTCTTCTCATCCGCCTTCCCTCCTATGCTCCTCCTAACTCTGCTCTCTCTCTCTACCTCACGTTATTGTCTCATCTTCCTGGCATCTACCTCGCGTCCTTCCAACTTCCGAGGACTCTTCTTCCCGTGCCCTCGCCTCTCGTTCCCGTCAGCAGGCGTTGGGATCCCTGTCCCATGACTACCTGATCCTCGTCTCCATCTCGAGCACGCCCTCATAAGCCGTGTTGGGCTCTTCCCTGTAAGTGGTGGATCTGGACTCGTCCTGAATTGTCGCAAAAGCCCAAAAGACTGAAGGATCTATCCATCCGCGTCGATCCAAGCAGTGCCTGTCCTTGTCTACCACTTGACCTCCGACCTTACTCCCGTGGAAGAGGGCAAGAACGATCGAGAACAGCTGCTCACCGTTACCCAACCCTGACGTTTTACCAACGACTGGGGAAGGACCGTGTGGCAATCGAGACCAGTATGAGAAAGTGCCATATTGTGGCGTAGCACATCCCCGCAAAGCTCACTCCCCCAAGTTGAGGCCTTTGCCTCCTCACACTGCAAAGTCTGGCCCCGAAATAGGTAGTCACAAAACTAACCGCCGCTATCAGAGTATTACACGGCCACGAGGGAGTCCTTTGACTGCCCAAGCAAACCATCTCTCTCATTCGGCTTTGCCTGCCGCCTCAACCGCCCCAGTTCTGTCAGCCCCGCGTGCAGCAAACATCTCGGGCTCTTCCGTCCTGCAATTCTTGGCCCTCTCCATTTAGACCCGCACCTTCATACTTCAATCTACAGCAAACCTGTCAAGAGCAAGAGCCAAAGACTTCATCTGTTGAGCTCCTCTGGCACAGAACAGACCGAAGCCCAAAGCAGAGACACAGGGTAGATCACGTTGCTCCCCTCTGAGCTAGTAGCGATACCTGTGAGGCTGGACTCCTACTGTACGCTCTGTCACTACCACGGTTGTCGGCTCCTAAGTTCTCACCCGCCAGAGTCCTGTTCCTATCGGCGACCAAGTGCAGCTGAGAACAGTGAAGTGAGCTTGAACTGCCGGCCTGCCAGGGAGGTGCAAACAGAAAACCGAGCTGCGCCGCCCAGAACAGCCGTTTTCACGAGGTGCGTTGATTCTCCTGCGTCTGTGCAATCACTTCACGAGCTTGTTTGCATTTTGATCTGCTTGAGCTACATGATCAGCCTGTACCATTGTGTTTACCGTGTTTTCTGCCCGTGACTTCACCTCGATTGTAACCTTTTATTTTTTATTTTTCTTTTTTTTTTCTTTAATGTTTGCAGAGGTGGCGACGAAATTCTGCGGCTCTTTCTGCCTTGTATGAGAGAAACCCACCACCAAATGTGCTGTCGTGGAAGGCCAACTATAGCGGCGAGTTCCGTGCTGGCCGTTGCTTGGCCGCCTCTGGTTGATTATTGAGCTGCTTGGCTGCCACTCGCTCGTTGCTATTCTGCCGGGCTGGCCGGCGGTGCTGATTCGGCGGTGGCAGCAGTAGTAGCTGCAGCGGCAGCGGCAGCACCATTAGCAGCAAGCAACCTCTCAGGCCCAGTTGACTGACGCTCTCTACTGGGGGACCCTTCTCCCGCCGTCTCTTCTCCCCCCCCACCACCACCACCCAAAAAAAGAGTTGCCCGCCTGCCGTGCTGGCTCTGGGTTTCGGATGGGTTGATGAGGGTGGGTGACGAAGGCTTTACGCGGTACACGGTTCGGAGCTTGTCATACCCAAGTGACGGTAACTCGCTCCGTGCCCTTCCCTGGCTGGCAACCGCAGACCCGTGTCAACCGTGAAAGCAACCGACTACAGTACTGTACCAGTTGTTGCTATCGGCACCCGCTGCTCGCTTGCTTGCTGCTCGCTGCTCGCTGCTGCTCGCTATTGCTGCATACCTGCTGCACTCCTGCTGCACTCCCATCAGGCTCTCTCCTTCCCCTCGACTCGCACGCAACGTGCTTTTCCTAGTGACCTTCTGTTCTACTCGACGTGTTTTGTTTTCCTTCAATCCCTCGACTCTTGTCTTCTCGTCGCCTTTTGGATTGAATGCGCTGACGAGCAGTGCCATCTTCGCAGACTGCAGTCGCTGCCCAACCGGGTTGAACAGCTCAGCAAGAGGAACCTCCCCTCCCGGTCCGCAAACTCGCCTCACAACCTCGTCTTTTCACCCACCTCCGCGCTTGCCGCGTATCGGCCTCGAGCTCTGTGTCTCGGCTCTCTCCAACTCAACTCCGCCCGCGCTCGACCCTTTTCGCAGGAAATTGTCTGGTCTCATCGTATGGCCTGATATTCTCATGGCTGAACAGCTGCTGGGTATTAGAAGGAGATGGAGGATATAGGACCCGAGGGCATCAAGCGCCAGCGGCTGGACTCCGCCGGTAATTCTTCGATATCGCGCCTGCAGCAACAACCGCAGCAGCAGCAGCAGCAGCATCCTCATTACAGCAGCCACAGTACGGCGCCGTCGACACCACAGAACATGCAGATACACACTGTCCCGGCTTATGGGAGCGTGCCCTTGGGCGCACCCTCTAGCTACAGTCAACCTCTTCCTCCGTCGCCATATCCGTCTTCAGAGCATCGTGGCATACCGGAGCAGCAGCCCCAGCACCAGCACCAGCACCCTCACCAACACCCACAGCACCAGCAACATCAGCAACAGCAACAGCAGCCACCGCATCCACAACAGTATGGGAACACTCCCTCAGGATACAGCACTCCCAGCAGGCAGAGCTTTGCCGAGGGCGCAGCTCCACCACCTCTCGCCCGTCGCGACACTGGACCAGCTTCCATGCCGGGACGATCGCCGGAGGGAATGGCTCCGCAACATTTGCAACACCAGCACCAGCATCAGCAGCCTCTCTCAAGGCCGGGAACACATCATGCACAAGGGCCTTCACCGCAGTCGCAACAGCAGCAACCACATCCGCATGGGCAGCCACATTCACACCCGCCACCGCAGCAGCAGCCACAACAACAACAACCAGCCTCGCTGCCACCGCAGCAGCAGCCACCACTACCACCACCACAGCAGCAACAGCAGCAACAGCAGCAGCAGTCCGTGCAACACCCCCCATCCTCACAGACTTCGGGAATCCGCCCCGTGAACAGCGAATTTGGAGGGCCTGAATATGGTGTTACCTACACCTCTGCTCCTCCAGGATCCTCTGGAGAGCTCGCCCAGGTCGATCAGAGTGCTGGCGCGCATTACATGAACCACAATGCTCCTCAACAGCAGCCGAATGGGAGCTATCCAACAATGCCTGTGTCTCAGCAGCAGCCGCAGCAGCAGCAGCAGCAGCAGCAGCAGCAGCAGCAGCCGCCTCATGGACCTCTTCCTCATCATGTCATGAGTAATAATGGCCCTCCTCCTCCCCAGGCCCCTCAATCGTTGCCTCCTCCTACCCCGGTCACGCCGGTCGGGCCCGGACAGCCTCCGCCATACGCCCAATATCCTGACCACAACGCCATGTCTGGTATCACTTACGCCTCTCATGCCGGTTATGCGCCATTACAGCAGTCGCAGCAGCAGCAGCAGCAGCAACAACAACAGCAGCAGCAGGCACTGCCACCGCAGCATTCTGCTCAGGCACAACTGCAGGCGAACCAACCACAATTCAAGCGCAATGCCCGAGCTCAGCAAGCATGCGAAAATTGTCGCGCCAGAAAAGCCAGATGTGACGAAGGCAAGCCCACTTGCGGCCACTGTAAGGAGGTTGGCGCTGTGTGCAAGTACAAGGAACTGCCACCTGCCAAGAGCGAGCGTGCCCAGAAAGAGATAATGGAAAAGTATGACTCTATCAAGTATGACCAAGACAAGCTGGTCAGCCGCATGGAAGGCATCGAGTCTGGCCAAAAGCGCATCATGAGTCTGCTTGAGCAGGTCTTGGGTAACGCAGGGGCTGGGTCCGGTGGCGCGATTGAGGCTCCCGCCTCCGGCACAGGGCCGCATCGCGCAGTCACAGCCCTCGAGCCATCCGTTCTCTCCGAATTCGGAACCTCCAGTAATGTCAAGTCAAGTGAGCGACAGTTCAAGTCGTCAGGCGTCGTCCAGGTGCATGACCCTGCTGAACGCTCTGGTGGCCCGATCATCGTAGCCCACACCACAGGTGCGCACCGATTACTGAATTGGCCCAGCATCAGACAACTGCTTCACGGCGTGCCCTTCAACGTCGACGTCAACTATGTCATGCAACTTGAGGAGCAGAAGGGTGTCTTGCACTACTACGGCAAAGGTCAGTCGCTGGACAGGTATGATGGCTCACTCCCTTCCGATCTGCCATCCAGTCCTGCCAGCGTCGGCAGTGGTGATGTCACGGGAAGCGCGCCCGAAGTCTGGGGAACAGACCTTGGCCGCCCCTATGTGTCAGACGGCACCTTCTATCCTGATGGTAATAAGGATGAGCACCTTGGCGGCCTCAACACAGATGGAACATTGAATCTTCAGGGCCACGTCATGCTGCGTCTGATGAACTCCTACATCAGCAACATGCACACCCTCCACCCTTTCCTCCATCGCGTAAAGCTTCGGCGCATGTTTGACCGGGTTTGGCAGCAGGCCAACCCCGGCGCCAGTCCGGCAAGTTCACCGTTCTACGAGTTTGGATCCAGCGGTTCCCGCCCGCAGAAACGCAAGTTTTCTGCGGACATGCACAACGAGCCTGGCACGCCCGGGCCTACGTCGGCCAGCCGGGCTGGTGGAGGAGGGGCTGGAGGGGGAGGGGCCACGATTGCAGGCACTGCTGGTGCTGCTGGCGCCGCTGGCGTCGCTGGCGTCGCCGGTGGCAACGGGAAGAGTGCGGAACAGCCGCTTGAGAGGCGTGCCAGCACTGCCATCGTTTTGCTGGTGATGGCGCTGGGTAAAATTTGCGAATATGACGATCCGCTGCCAGGGCCTGTACCCGACGGAAGCGCTCGAACACCTCTGCAGGCCAAGGTTATCCCTGCACACGCCCACCACGCCCTTGCGTCAGTCAAGTCCGAATCGCCTGCAAGCTCAGGGTCGCCACCGCAGCACAACGCAGCCTCGGGCGTGCCGAGCCCGGCCAGCGTCGGTGGAGGCATGCTCGACCGCGGCGTATCGTCAGGCGTGACGAGTGTGACAGCACCGACCGTTGTCACGCCACAGGAAAACCAGCTTCAGAAGCCAATGCGACCCGGTGACAAGAATGTTGATGTGGTGCCAGGTCTTGCCTACTACGTCAGAGCCGCTGAGATACTGGGTCTGCTGCACGGAGGAAATGAGGTATCGCACGCGCAGGCATTCATCCTTGCCAGCTTGTACACCTCCCAAAACGCGTGTGTGTTGGAGAGCTGGGCATGGTTGCAAGATGCCTGCCGAGTCGCCCGCTTCCTGGTCCGCGAAGAGTTCCTTGCGCAGGAAAGTTCACAGAATCCGGAAGGTGCCAACATCATCAAGTTCGTCTTCTTCACCGCGCTGCAGCTTGAGAGCGACATCACGGCGGAGCTGGACGTGCAGAACAGTGGCATTCATCAGCTGCACAAGGACCGCATCAAGTATGAGAAGGAGATTGGCTATCCTGCGATGATTGTCGACAAAGTCAATCAGATTGCCAGAACTTTTCATTCAGCCAACGAGAATGGCGGCTTTGAGATGCCGAGACCGAGCAACATTAGCAGCGAGTCGATCAACATGTTTTACAGCTACCAGTTGTCAATGCGTCACATGCTGAACGACATCCAGGAGCACCTCTATCCGACTAGCGGAGAGATCGCAGTGAACAGCCAGGCTGGCTTTGACGAGCAGTTGAACGGGTGGAGAAATCTTCTGCTTCCGAAGCTGCAGTGGAATGACATGGATGACCCCAGCACGGACATGAACGAGGCCCGGCTGAGGGCCAAGTACTACGGTGCGCGGTACATCGTCCATCGGCCCAGCCTCTACTACGCCCTCCACCAGATGACGGAGCGTGACTGGCCACCGGGCTACTGGGAGACGGATAGCAAATCTGACAAGGGCACGCTCGAAGATGACCTGAACAACGAGAATCTTTACCCGTCGCAGCGGCTCACTCCGATTCAGGATTGGGTGCTGGAAAGCTGCAAAAAGTGCATCGCGAGTGCTAAGCAGAGCACTGTCGCCTTTGATGGTCTTGTGCAGGAAGCGCGTGGACCCAGGAAGTTCAGGGGAAAATTTATACGCAGGCTGAAGGTGACCAATATTTTTGGCAGTGCGCATGCGTGAGTAATCCTTCTCCAGCTCTTCCGGCCTTTTTCCCCCCTCATCCTCCCCCTTCAGTAACTTCTGCACAAACATGAAGAGGCTAACCTGAAGCCCAACACAGGCAATTTGGCAATGTACTCGTCCTAGCTGCAACGTACAAATCGTACCTCTCGAGTCTGATCGATTTCAAGGATCTTGATGACTTGCTGAAGCGTACCATCAAGTTCTTGAAGTGCTACGCCCCGATATCATCAACATTGCAGATGGATGCCATCATCCTTGAGCATGTCTACAACAACATCAAGAGAGAGGAGCTTCGCCACCAGAGCAATGGGCAGAAGGTCTCTGTTAACGTCATCGAGGGTGGGCCGGGTTCGGAGCTGTCGACTCCGATCCAGCCACAGCATCCGACGCCGGTGGCGACCCTGACCAGCTCTTTCTCGTCGACGAATTGATGCTCACTTGGTTCCTCGCTAATCCGCAGTCGCCATGTGAACATCTGCCCAGCACACGAAGGAGCATTCTCAGGAACAAAGCTCGACTTACTACTTAACGTGCCTTGATCACCCTCATCGGTGTCTAGATCACATACTAACGATACATCAAGTGTGCAGGCGCACAGGGTGCGTGGTGTGCTCGCAGATAACCTTGTGTTCTCTGTGACAGCTGCTGCAGCACATATAACTTTATTTTTCCAATCTTTGGGAGGACGGAGATGCCTCCATGTCGCATATAGGAAGGATGTCTGCTGTTTTATTTGATGGTTGGAAATCTCTTGCATTTTACCTGGGCGACCAGATACAAAGGGAGGGAGCGCTGTGTGCTTTTACTTGTCAGTGTTGTGAAGCATTCGGATCAATTGACCAATACGTTCATGAACAAAGGAGGCAATGTCGGCCTCGTTCGTATATGGGAAGGCTTTTTGTGAATATTCATGTTTTGCTCTGTTGATTTTTGGGTCCGGCTGGAGACATTGCATGGTCTCGGTCCTGGTGGGTTGCGTGTTTGCTTTTCAAGCTTGCAAATTAGCAAGCGACGGCCGATAACTACATGAGCGACTGGAGAGGGTGGGTTGGCTTCAGTCTATTTATTCTCTACATATGGAAGATTCGACATGGTCAGCGATTGTAGTCAGAATTTAATGAGGCAGAGACTGCTATAGTAACTCTGCGCATTCTACTAGCAATCGTCAGTTGAGAGTTACGATGTAACAGATCTTCAAATCCTCTATCTTGGCATTCTTCCTAAGACTTGTGAGAGCAGTGTTAGATATCAGGTCTCGGAATTACTCAAGCAGATGCTGGAGGTAAAATTCGGCTCAAAGCGTTCAGCTTCACCTTCAATTTTCGCGTGAAAAGTGATCAATCAACCTATCAGGTGCTCTTGTCTTCTCAGGCAATCAATGGAATTTTGCTGACTCAGCGACTTAGCAAATATGGGTCACGAGGACCGGAGTTGGAGTCCGCAGCAGGCCGGGCAGCAACCGGCCACCCCGCCAACCCACCACCAAACGATCAGGCTGCGCGTTGGCAGCCTGAGCTCAGCAACTGTCCGTTTCTAGGCAAAAACTGGTAGGCATATTCTACGGCGCGGTCTGGCTAAGGAAACAGCAGGCTTGTGAGTTTGTGTGATTCATAATCCCGGCTCTCTCTCTCTTGCAGCCACCGTCGCAGCCGTCCTCTACTTCGAACACGCAAGCAGTCACACACATATCGTTTCTTCTCATAGACACACACACAGACAAAACTCTTCACCCTCCTTCTGGACCCGTGGTTCGACGCAAGGACTGACGCGAGATCATCACCCTTCTTCCTTCCGGTTTCTATCTTGTCCGCCACCACCAGAGTAGCGTCCCGGCTCCATCTCTAGCCCGTAACGCTTTGCGAAGCCTGGATCGCTGAAGAGCGCTGACGACACGAACGCCGGCTGCTGATCGAACTCAAAAGTGGTTAACCACATATCACTCGAGTATTGAACGTGAAAGGAGAAGAAAATTAGGATATTTGAGACAAGATGAACATCAAGTATGTACTATCAGGTTGCATAATTTGCCGAGATCTCACATACAGGTGCTCGGCATTGAAAGATCTCAAGTCGGCATTCCTACGCATCCCTCTCCCTCGTTCATTTCATCGACTCTGCAGATGTGATGGAAGTTGGGACTGACTAAAGTTTCAAAAGGGTCCGAACTCTGACTGGCAAGGAAATTGACCTGGACATCGAGCCCGACTACAAGGTGTCCAGGATCAAAGAGCGTGTTGAGGAGAAGGAGGGTATCCCGCCTGCACAGCAGCGGCTGATTTACGGTGGCAAACAAATGTGAGGGGCGAGGCTTCGCTATCCACTTCCCAAGCGATGGCTTGAGGGCAAGCCAGTGTTGGCATCATCATACTGACTAGCTCATACAGGACCGACAACAAGACTGCAGAGGAGTACAAGCTGGAAGGTGGCGCGACGCTTCATCTCGTTTTGGCACTGCGTGGTGGATACTGAGCCTTAGTTATGATCGCTCTTGTCCAGACACAGCATAACGCGTGAGAAAAACGCGTTCAAACAAATCAATGCGCTAGTTAACAAGCACTAAAACAAGACCTGAAAATTTTTGTCTGGAGAGCGTTGTGAATTCGTACTTCGCATTCTGATGGCTACCCTCCCTGGTACCAGTCAATATCGCGCCCACCCCCCAAGACTAAACCCTCTCGAGTGATAGCGGATCTCCTCACCCGACTGTCAACCAGCTTGTTCACTTTTGACTTTCCTCCTCTTCATGAAAGGTTTTCCCCACACAAGCCTTATGACGCCAATGAAGAGACGTCGTGATGACGGCCATCGCGACAGTCTCGTTCAGTGACTTCAGTTTCGGCTATTCACCCACGATCTGCGTCATGTAGAAGGACGCCGTTGGAGGCAGCTCGAGACCATCGCGGTGGGCGGCCCACCAGCGCCAGCGGACGGGCCCGCTGCAAGCCTTGAAGCAGCCGAGCGAGCTCTTTTTTGTCGAAAATAGTAAATGTAAAGCAATGGAGTGGCGCTAGTAATTCGAGAATAAAGTCGCCGTGGGCGATGCCGGAAGACAACTTTCCAAGAAATGGACTCATCCCGGTTCGTCAACGGCAGATCTAGCCCATCTGCACACGATGGAACGACGAGCGGGATCGTGAAACAACGACTTCAGCTCAAGGCCAGCTCGGAAGGGGCAGAGACGGAGAAGGGAGGGTGGCTGGGAGGCTGAAAGCAGCTTGTTGTGAGCGGCCATGGTGGTGGAACCGTAAACTCTCCGGAAGGTTGAGCCTATTGGTGGGGCCAATCCATGAATGCAGGAGCCAGAATTCTCAATCGAGGCGACTCCATATATGCAAGTCAACTTGGTGGAAAGGATCTGGGGGAGTGGAGCAAGCGAGCGGGCCGAGAGCACGCAACAGTCTCAATTGGTAGACAGCGGTGGAGGAAGGATATTTGGTGGTGGAGGGGATGCAGGTGAAGGACGAGTTTCTGCGAGAAAGATGGTCACCTTTGTGCGCCTGTATGCAAGCCAGGGCTTGGAGTCCGCCTTTCATGAGGAGGAGATGGTGCTGCTGCTGCTGCTGCTGCTGCTGCTGCTGCTGCTGCATGGGCCAGTCCGTATGCTCTCGTCACTTAGGAAGCTGCGGTGGCTCAACCCGCGTGACGCGAGTCGTAGGCGCGCAAGCCGATCTAGGCTTAAGCAGGCGCTAGAGACATGGCCAACTTTGGGGTGGCATGCTTGGCCGCGTGCGATCTGAGGAGTTCATGACGGTCGATTGTGAATGGCTGAAGGGTCGACGGAGGAGCTTCCTTCGCAGAGAAACAATGACAAAGGAAAATAGTTCAAGACACTTTGCAGGGAACACATTGATTTCACATGGGTGAGCACACCAAATTGCGTGATCCATTCTTTTTCATCTCCTTTCCCTTGACATTGGAACCAATAGATGGAATTCCAGAACGAGAGCTGGCCATGCCACAAATGCGCAGGAAGCCGCATGCCAGTGGCGAGATGGGCTCCCGAGAGTTCGCTAGAAACAGGTGGTGCTGTGCACTGCGCGCGGCGAAAAATCCTTACAACGCACGTAGAAACATTGCCAAAGGTCGAAGGGAAAGAAATTCTCGACTCTCGGATATATTTGAATTATATCCCTTACTTTCGGGTCCATGTCCTGTTCAGCCTTATTTCTGCGATCATGTGCATTAGATCTGTCTCCCTTTTTGAGGGCCGAGACGTAGAGATAGATAAGTACTTTGCCTCACGTATATCGCAGGCACGCGGTGCAGACAGAGTCGCGCCTGCTCCGTCTTATCAGCGCCACAGCGCGCTAAGCCGCTTTGCTCGATTTTGCACGACGTCCTTCTTTTCCAGTCCACCACACTCTTATCTCTGCCCTTCCCCACCAGAGGGCAAGACACCAGATTAGGCTCTGACCTTGCACACCGGCCGGCCTGTTTACCCACAATCCAATTTTCCAGGGTACGGCATCTCACTGCTGGTTTGCTTTGCTGGGTCCCAAGTTCATGGCTGCTAACAGCGTCTTGGCCAGCTTGGCTTGACTGCCCATTTGAGTGTGTTGGAGAACGCAATTACGCAGGCTTCTGGTAATGTTTGATTGTGCCTCAACGGTTCATCGTGCTTGCATTACACATCACCAGCATGTCGACTAATTCTCCGAATCATGGCAATGGATCCCAAGCTTTTCAGCACATGCTTGGCTGCTCTTTCTATCTTTCCCTGCACGGCTCGCTCCCCCCCCTCCATCTCTCACAGCTTTCTGACTGTGAGATTGGTTTCCTTTTTGCTGACTTGGTGGGTCGGTGATCAAACCTCATTGGTACAGATGGTCCCTAGCAACGAGTCTCTGCCTGTGTCTTTATCAGTTTATCAGCAATAGACGGCATCACAACACCAAGGGCCCCCAAGATAGCATGCAGGTTGGACGTACCATGACATGGCTCCTCAACCGCATGCCTCGCTGATCTCGTTAGCCTGTTGCTGGGTCTTTCATCGACTTTTGTGTGACGAACCTGTGCTTCAAAAGATGTGAAGGCTTGCCTCGTTCTCTTGCTATGATGTATGTGTGTATGTGTGTGTGTGTGTGTGTGTGTGTGTGTGTGTGTGTGTGTGTGTGTGTGTGTTCGATCTGCTTCGAGTCGGCATCGCAAACTTGTCACCAGAATGCCGATGTGCGAATAAAGGGTACAGGGCTGCTTGTAAAACGATTGTGGGCTGATAAGAAGGTGCCTGGACCACGGCGCTCCAAATTACTGTATTGGGCCGAAGAGCTTTGCCCACTCCAAGCCACCCCAGAACGATATACGTCGACCCTACTGAATGCTGCTCTCGTTCTTTCGCTTTGCTGCTGATCATACCTTTCTGCTCGGCAGGCGTCCGTCAATGTCCTCGGCCGTTGCTCTCCCCCGTCATGCCGTATTTGATGCGTTTCGGTTCATGAGCTTCTGCCCATGCCGATGCTTCTTCACATTGCTCACCCACACAGCCTAGGTCGGGACAGCAATCGGCTGAAGCCGCCGGTGGCTACTGAGCCTCGACTCTTGGATGTGCATAAACTCTCGCCCGCGGAGTTGTTCAAAGACTAAGACGTTTGACTGATACATTGCCCATGTGGAGAATGAAGATCTCGATTGAAGAAACGATAAGCCTTCAGATCTGAGGGTCGAGTCGAGTCAGCACTGCAGTGTGGATATATTCACCTGCGGCTGCCCACCAATTCCATAAGGATTTCCCCCTTCCCTTCATCAACAACCTCATCTTCTCTCCTTTGCAGTGTTCGAGCATTATCAAGCTCCTCTAGCTAGAGTTATTGACGCTCCTGCTACCTTCCTAAGTCACCTCACCTCCTTCCTTCCTTCCCGGTAGCATCATGGGCATCTCATCTCTTTGGCGGTCGCCCGAGATCAACCCGATCAACAAGAAGGCGAGGCAGATCCCTCTTCTGAACCCCGTTGACAAGTATGGCCGCGTCTTCACCGTTGCCTGGTTCTCCTTCTTCATCGCCTTCTGGGCCTGGTATGCTTTCCCGCCACTTTTAGCCGTCACCATCGCCAAGGACATTCACTTGACCAAGGCGGCACAGCAGAACTCGAACATCATCGGCGTCACTGGTACACTGATTGTGCGGCTAATCTCCGGCCCATTGTGTGATCGTTTCGGGCCTCGATATGTTTTCGCAGGCATCCTGGTCGCGGGCTCTATTCCCACCTTCTGCGCCGGTGGCATCACTAATGCCGCTGGACTTATTGCTCTGCGCTTCTTCCTCGGTCTCATCGGTGGCAGCTTTGTACCTTGCCAAGTTTGGAGCACAGGTTTCTTCGACAAGAACGTCGTTGGTACCGCGAACGCGCTGACGGCCGGACTGGGCAATGCTGGTGGTGGTGTCACCTACTTCCTCATGCCTGCTATCTTCGATTCGCTGGTTGGCCACAGGCACCTGTCGCCCCACGTCGCCTGGCGCGTTACCTTTGTCGTCCCGGGCATTATCCTCCTGACGCTCGCCGCCGTCATCCTTCTGACCTGCCCCGACACTCCCACCGGCAAGTGGTCTGAACGTTACCTGGCTGTCGAGGCCAATCGTCGTTCGTCCGTCACTGGTATCGTCGATGTCACCGGCGCTATCACCGACAAGTCTGCTGTACTCGGCAGCAGCGAGTCCGGCCATTCTGGCGAGAAAGATAACAAGGAGAAGCAGACTACCGATGGTGAGGCTCAGCTGCCCCGACCACAGGAGATTGAAGCTGAGCAGGTCATGGGCGAGATTATACAAAAACCCTCCTTCGGCGAGGCAGCGCGTGTGTGCTTCAGCCTGCCCACCTTGACTGTCGCTATCTGCTATTTCTGCACTTTCGGCACCGAGCTGGCCGTGAACGGCATCTTGGGCAATTACTATCTTGCCAACTTCAAGTACCTCGGCCAGACCGGCACCGGCAACTGGGCTGCAATGTTCGGTCTACTGAACGTCGTTTTCCGCCCTGCCGGTGGCCTGATGTCGGATTGGATGTATGGCCGGGCTAACAAGCTGAGCAAGGGCGGTGCCTCGTCTGACACTAGCCTCTGGTTGCGCAAAGCCTGGCTCATCTTCCTCAATGTCATGACTGGCGCCTTCATGCTGGCCATTGGCCTGACAAATCCGCATCGTGAGTCTGAGATGTTTGGCCTCATCGCTGGCCTGGGCTTTTTCCTCGAGGCTGCCAACGGTGCCAACTTTGCACTGGTTCCGCACGTGCACCCATACGCTAATGGTGAGTTCCAATTCGCCTTCATCTTTCTGAATCCATCATATTTGTTGTTTTCTAATGACTTTCCAATGGTCCTATTTACTAACACTTACACCAGGAATCGTTTCCGGCGTAACAGGGGCCTTTGGCAATCTTGGTGGCATCGCCTTCGCCATCGTCTTCCGCTATGTCGGCACTAGCACCAGCGCCCAGTTCGCCAAGAGCTTCTGGATCATCGGAATCATCGTCATTGCGCTCAACATCTGTGTCTTCTGGATCCGGCCAATTCCCAAGGGCCAGATCGGTGGACACTAGGCTAGTAATATAGGGGCTGTCCAAAAAAGGGGAAATGAATGAAGAGCTGCACGGCGCCGATGAAGGCCACCCGATGACAACTCTGCGAAAACGGACCTTATGATTTTTATGGCAGCGCAGGCGTTTTTGTCGATACACAAGCATATATATACGGATTTGGTAACCTATTCGGTAACGGCAACCATCTCAATCGGCCCTCTTCCATCACTATGCCAGGCCCTTCTCGGTTAAAGGCGAGGTGGAAGAATGAGATTGGGATTGAAGGGAGCCATTTGTCAGCAACATTGTACTTCTATACCACTACAAACCTGAGATTACCCTTTTTGGCTCCGTTTGGGAAGCCTGAGACGGGAGAGGTTGCTGATTGAATACCATCAAAATCAAAATTCTTGAATATCTACTCTCTTCAATCTCATGTTTGACTTCAGATGCTTGTTACGCGGCAATTGACCAGGGTGAAGAAACAAGAGTCCCATGTCTTAACGTGCCAAGCCGAGGCCTTATCAGCTCCACGTAACGTTCCTTCCTTGCCCTTTCAACCCCAGCCATCACGCAGGGAGCAAAAAGTGAGCACCTTTTCCTCATTGCTGCACTGGCTATCACCATCCAGTATCGCGCTCCATATTTTTCGGTATACTATATAATATAGCTTTCAATATATATATGAGTTGATACATAGTAATATACCTTTCAGTACATTATCTACTTACTTGCGTGGGCATGTTAGTAAGTATCTGATGTCGTACGCAGGCTTGGACCAGAGGGCGCCCACTTTTTGCATGCCGCTTGCCATCGCATTGCCGCATCCGAGTCATCAATAAAACCAAAATCTCGGTTTGATAGAGCCCCAGCCCCACGAGTCTCGGCAGATGAAGTCGCAAGTTTCACCTGCACCCCCCCAAAAAAGCTTAAATCCAGCTTTGCGTCCTCATTGTTTAGTTTCACGCCGCTCCCGCCGCCGTCGTTCGGGAGGAGCCAGATTTTTAGCCTCCGCGGAGATGTTTGACATTGAGGCGGCAAAAAAATCAGAAAAGACTTGCAAGGGCCAGAGATAACGATGTTCGTCCCCACCATCCCACCACTTCCAGAAGACTAGCCTCTCGATTTCCTATTTCCCTTTGTGGGTTTCCCTGACATGATCGCGACACATACAGGTGTACACACACGTGTGTTGGCACACGTGGTTTGCTAGACTACAGCGCGCCCGGACAAACGGACCCTGATTGACACGTTCTTGCTTCGCTCTCACTCTCTTATCGCCATAAGCGCCATTCTGATACACATGGTGCTTGAGGCTGAAAAAGACAGGCCCACCGCGGAGATACATGATGGTGTTTATCAGCCTTTTGGGATGGACTTTGGTTCCACGACTTCCTCATTCCCCTTTGCATTTCAAAAGACCCATTGTACCCACCTTGTGTGCTGTACGCCCCATCTATCGTAATCAGCAAATGGACGATGGGGCCGTCATCGATGTTGAGCCGTATTTGCCGGCCATGACCGGAAAATCGTTGGAGTCACGACGAATAGTGCGGCGATCGATGAAGGTGAGCCGATGACAGAAGTGGGCGAGATCGCCCGTACTTGTAAGCTTGTTGCTTGGCTAATTTGGGAGTTCCCGGAAAGCTCAGGACGATAACCGGCAACTCAGCTTCTTATCATTCTTTCGCTATGTTGAAGTGTCGGACCAGATTGCCTTCAGATACAGCATCTGTACATGCATGAGACTATCATGATAAGGGTCTAGACAGCCTCGACATCTGATTCATTGGGTCGATAGCATCGAGATATCGCGAGACAGGCGGAATATCTTCTTGCGGGGATAAGATTGAAAGGGTGAGCAACCTCAAGTCATGTCTTCGATATTTAGCGTCCATTGTGACTGACGACGTAGCCAAAGTTACCAAGACCGCCAGCGACCACTGCAGCTGTTGGGTCGAGCTGATCATAGTTGACAGAAGGAAACAATTTGTCCCATTCATTCTGCAAGCAAAGTTTCAACGGTTAGTACATCGAGGCATTTTGGATCAAGAGTCATATTGAAGAGAAAGATATTCACATACCCAGTCGATATCAGGCATCTCAAAGTCACCCGGAGCGGAGCTGCCGGGCGAAGTCATTGTTGGCGCCGCTCCAAAGTCGATGCCCGTGCCAAGATAGCCAAACTGTTCGACCATAGCCGCAGCGTCTCCGCCAACGGCGTTGATATGAGCGGTCTTGCCATCCAGAGAGTCTGGCGAAGATGCTTGCAGCAGACTTGGAGGTGTTGTAGAGCTAGCCGCGCGCTCTGATCGTGCTTGATGTGCCATCTCTACAGAACCGTCATGAGCCTGCCGACTCCTCTGTGTAGCGATTGCAGCCACGATAGCTGGGTTGTTGCGACTTTCTGCTGACAGCTTGATGGCCTTGAGGGCATCGGTCGGCGGCCGGATCTTGCGGTCTTCACGGTAGATGCGCATCCTGTCCCAGATCTCAAGCATTACCAAGCGAGCCTTTGTGATGAAAGGCATTGGCGTGGGTGGCGATTCGAAAACAAAGTCGAGGCTCCTCCATGTGCGTTCCGGTTGCTCCCAATCGGCACTGGCATAGAAATCGACAAGGAGCAAGAAACCGACCTGCCATGAGAATTGGGCTCCGTTATACCAGGCCCATGGCTTGAAGACAGGGGACGAGCTCATGGTGACGCCAACCTCCAGCTGGGTTCGAGCAGAATTGATCATGATCTGGCGCAGCCTTGATGGCATCTGCATGGTGACATTGTGATGAAACCTGTGCAGGACAGCGATGTGCCACTTGCTGAGGTGGAGCTCAACTAACGTCTTTGTCAATTGCTGTATCGGGTGCCCTTCACCGAAAAGTCCCATGTACTTTGCATAGATCCTCCGCCGGCTGTTTTCGATACCTATCATCACTTCTGTCAAGGACTTTTGTTTCTTATCTATTCGCGGCCTGTCAAACCAGATGGATCTGTTGACCTCCAAACATTCGATTTTTAGGAGTGTCGGAACCATGTCGGTCCAACGATCGACCGCACCTGGTTCTGCTGAGTTTGAGGTGGCAAGGTCGGTAAGATTCTCGTCATTCTTGTTAAGAGGCAGCCTTGTATCAAAGTCGTCCTCCCGAATGATGAGGCGAGGGCCACGCAGCTCGCAGCACCTGTGATCTAGAAAAACAACTTGCCACCAGATCAGGCGACGCACATGGGTTTCAATAGGCTTGAGCCCATAGCGGGCACCATCTCTATGTAGGCTCATATTCTCGGCAAGACGGATGGCAGAGGCGACCAGAGCACAGTGAGCCCGAGAGATCTGGTCTCTGCACATGGGCGTGAGATACATAACAAAGGCTTGAAGGGTCTGTAAGCGCGTAGATCGAAGAAACTTGGCTCTTCCAAGCGCCATCTCGGTAGCTTGCTGCAGATTCTTGATCAGATCGACCTTTGCAGTACCGTAAGTGTCGATACAGGTCTCCTTGTCGACGCTCACTGCGGCGGAAAATAGCACGGCGAAGACTAGTGCCTGAAGAGAAGCTACGGGCTCAACACCAACGCCAATGTCCTCCCAGAAGGTGGCGTAGTGGTGCTCAAAGCTCGGCCGATGTACCAGACGACATAACGGGTGAACTGAGTACCAATACTGCTGCAGCAAGCGGTCTGCGGTCGGCTTGGCTGGGAGGAAGTGAATGAGGGACATTCCAGTGCGACCTGACGATAGGAAAAAATCGGATGATGGAGGCAGAAAGTCCTCATTGGGGCCGATGAAGTTGGCAGGGCGTGGAAATACGGTGCCGAGTGACGCTGTGTCTTCATGCTTCAACTCGCTTAAAAGAACGCCGAGCTAGGAAGAGATTATTTTAGCTTCGAGCCTCATCGAACAGTGGATCATCAAAAAGGTCGCTCAAGCTCATTCGACATACCTCTTGGACCATTGTTGGACGGAAGAAGCCTCCGACCCTGTCGCTTAGCCTCAGCTTGCCCATGGTGAATCCAAGATCGTAAAAATCATTGTCCGGGTCGTCATCGTCAAACACAACATCGGCCAGGGCGGTTGGGGTAGGCTCGAGACTATCCTCGTCAGGATCTATGGATACACGGGTCTTCCTGGTCGCGTCTGCAGGCTCGTTTGAAGCTCCTGTGTTGCGAGCTGATCTGGCAATCTCCTGTTCGAGCGAGACCTCGAGCATTCCCATCTTCTCCTTAACCTCGGTAAGTTTGAGCTGGGAGGCGGAATCGAGGGCAGGCGCCAGGAAGACGCAGTCCCTCGACGTCTTTTTGCAGTTGACGCATGGATGCGACTTGTCACACTTGAGCTTGCGTCTTCGACATTCAAGACAAGAGGTGATCATGCGATTTCGTCGCCGAATTTTTGGTGGCCCAGAACCGCGCGCGGGGTCCGCCATCGTGGCGACAAAGTTGACGGGGACGGAGAGGGAGTGGAAGGAGGGAAGGCAGAAGTCGGGGTAGAGTATGAGACAGGGAGTTCAGCAGCAGAAGGGAGCACGTGTTCAGAGGCTCAAATGTTAGAGAAAAGAGCACAAAGCGGTCTTCAGCTCATGTTGAGGACAAGTGTGAAGAATGAGGCTAATTTTGAAATTCTGAGTCGATCACGGATCGAAACGTTGAGTTGAGGTGGAATCACCCACACGCACAATGATTGAGAAAGAAAACGTGCGGTGATACGCGACAGTCTGATGACATGTGCATGCGCATGCGCAGATGCTGCCCGGAATTCTAGCGCGCGTTCTCGTATACCTTTGGTGGCCGCAGGGCTAGGCCTTCCTCTTTTTATTTTTTTTTCGATCTCCCCTGTACAGAAGCTGAAAAGAGCCTCGCGCTGTCTCCCATCGCGTGGACATCGTACTACATTTCAAGCTGACACGTGGGCAACAGCTCCTGCGGCTTTAATGGCAAGCACGAGTGTTGGATATATACCGGTAGGATTGTTGTTTCGCGAACTATTGTGGGTGAAATGGTTGTCGGATCATGGCTGTGAGACAACTAAATTACTCAACTAGAGATCTCTTCAGTGGGATCCACATTTTCCCCCGGGGGATGCTAACGCTGACCGAAGGCGACACTGCACATTGATTATTAGCTGGTTTGCATCAGCCTGTGCCACATAGCAGAATCCGACTACCTACTGGTAGGTATACGTCAGTCTCATCCACACGCTGGCAAATAGCAGCTGAAGCGACAGAGAAGTATCCGGCATGGCTTCCGCTCAAAGAGCCGTATCCAAGATCAGATGGTGGCATTTGCCTTGTGTTACAGACAACGTGACACACTGCTTGGTGTAGTGCTCTACCTGTTGTATAACACTCTAATAGACGTAGCTCGAGCTCCCGTCAGTTCTGCCCTCTCCCAACGAATTTCTCACCGTTTTCTTGATAGTGGCCGGTTCTGAACCGATCTTGCTTAGATTTGCAGCCCAAGCTTACTCATTCTAGACAGGACTCTGCGGTCAACATTCCCAACCTCGATGAACGGTCTCCCTTTGGGCTGAGGACTGTTGGCTACACCTTTGGATAACTCGTGCCACTCCTTCTCCACCACTTCCCGCATCAATCTTACGAAAATCCCATCAAAGAGCATGGGTTGCTCTGTAATGCCTCTGGTCTCACCACATCTTCATAGTATTAGTAAGTGCGGAGATATTTTGCCAGGCTTTTACAAATCGTAATAAGAGCTTCAATTCTTTCTACGGGCATGGTGAAATGCTGCGCCGAAGCCACACAGCTGGGCACGTGCGTGCTGGAATGCGATACCTGAACCGGCTCAAGCTTCGATTCGTGCTTACTATATTACACGAGAAGAGAAACGGTTTCCGATCTGAGACCATCAATACCTGAGATTGATGCCATGCCGCATTTCCTCTTCTCTGATCTCAAACATGACTTGGGCGCCCACGTATAGCACAAAGCAAGCCAAGAAGAGGCTAGCGATCCCTGCCAGCTTTGTTAGTCTCGAACTCCACATTTGGCCGCAGAGCTCGCTGTCTAAGCAACTTACCAAGATACGAGCCGACAATGCCATTGATCATTCCTAAAAGCCCATCCACGCCGACTGCGAAGCCCACCAGATTTGCTGCCATCATCATGAGAATGTTGAATGATGCTCCAACACCGCACAATACTCGATATGCCGTCTTATTATTCTCCCACTTGCGCTTTGGGAACGCCAGAGTGGCCAGCATCTCTGGTGCGATGAACAAGACGACCAGCCACCCCCATATTAGAAGCCGCAGATTGATATCGTGCCAAACGGCAACGAACGTGAACACAGACAGCATGTTGAAGAGGGATCTCAATGGACCGAACTTTCCCTTGCCTCCCTGACCACCAGCGCCGCCAAGAGGGATGTAGATATAGCGAAGTGTAAAGCGGTAAAAGCTTCTGTGCCAGCTGCGCCAGAACGCGGCCGCGGAGTAGTTGTCGCTCACGCAACGCACCATGTTCTCAGGCGGATCAATGCCATCGGCCAGAGCCCAAAGCCGGAAGAATCGCCACGGCAACAACAGCTTCAGCCAAATGTGATGCAGGCTGAAGTAACCCAGCATACCCAGCTGAAACGGACTGTAGGCAGCCCAGTCCTTGATGGCATGACTGATAGCAATCGGGTAGGCATAGTGGATCATCACTTCCATGCACAGAAGTGCCACCAAGAAACGAACACCGTAGCTCACCACCCGTGATCGTGTCACCGTCGACGGAGGGTAATGGCACTGCGATACGTAGTCATTGAAAGTCAAGATGGGACCGGCGATGTAGAGGGGAGAGTAGAGAGCATAGGCAAGGTAAGTGCGGAAGCTGTAATGATGCGGATCAGCTGGTAGAGACACACGATCGCGCTCAGATAATGCTGCTGGGTCGAGCTGCTTCTTCTGTGATCGTTAGCTTGGTCAGATTCGCAGGTTTACTGGAAAGAGCTACCAGAAAAACTCGGTCGGAGAACAGGTCGCGTACCTCAAGTGGGTTCGAACCACGCTGGGCAAGGCTCCAGTAGTGGTCCATATTGTAGCTAATCAGCCGCAAGATTGTGATCTTGAACAGTACCTCCCATCGAGGGATGAGCCCACCAAGACCATCAAGGTAGCTGCCCCAGTTCTTGCCATTGTTATCCGTCGATAAGGGGAGAAGCACATTCGCGACAGATTCCATAGAATAGCCTTGGAGGAGCTCATTTGAGAAGAGCAGGGCAATGTTGAAGACCCAAGTGACAGCCGGCACATAGCTCCGCGGTAGCCTGTGAGCAATCGAGAAGTTGATATACAAGATGAGGAATATCTTTGCTGCTGAGAAGCCATGTAACGCCACAATAAACACCAGACCAAAGTAGCGATCAAAGGTGATCCGTTGGACAAAATTCGCCTCAGCAGCGATTCCTTTGTGGCTCACGCCAGACACTGGGATCGCCGTCGCTGGTATCACCGCGTTGAAGAGCCGTCGGAGCAGTGGGTGCAGGAATACGAGAGCAAACATGTAGGGTAGATTGTCGCGGAAGCTGGCGTACTGCGCGTCCGAATTGTCGGCCTTCCTCCCTGGTATCCATCCTGGCGAAAGCAGATGCTCATAGTTCTTGTATGTAGGATGAGTTGCTGCGAATTATTCAGTCAGTCAATCAATCAGCACAGACAGATGCCTCTCGCCCTTCACGCGGATAGCTTACGCTTGGAGATCTCGTAGATGCACTTGATCATCGAGAACACGGCCAGTGCGACGATAACCTTGTAGGTATAAAACTCGGCCGTGTGCCACAGTGGCGGTTGTGACTTGGCTGCAATCGCCTGTCGGTTTCCATCTCTTGTCTCTGCATCCCGTGTTGAACTCGTTGGCACACCACCTCGGGCGACTGTTGGAGGGGTAGTTGACGATGTGGTCAATCGGGTATCGAGTGTGTCTAGCGAATAGATGCCCCTAACCTGTGAAAGGAAAGACATTGCGTAAGCTGAATTTTAGTTGAACATAACAAGTAATAAACGAGTGGAACAGTCAATTGAAAGACTCAGATCATGTCTGTGGTTGTCAAGGAGATTGTCCGCTGAAGCCTGTCTGGCAGGTTTGCAGTATCGAGCTGGGCATATGGACAGATTTCTGAAGCAGCCTCCGTTCTCCCTTTCCAGAGTGACAGCCGGAGCCGCGAACACGAATATGAGTGGAAGCTCTCGAGCGAGCTTTTGGCGCGGGCCGGAGCGATCAGCCGCTTGCGCAGGTACAAACGCGCAAACAAGAAAGCAGCCGTGCGGAAAAGCTTTTGCCGCGAAAAGCTACACCAGCTCTTCGCGTCACACAGGAAGGCAGAGAGCTCACAGATCGCGTCGACAAGTCAACAGGATAGGCGTCAGCCAAGAAGTAAGGAGTGATCGCTATCTCACCTATAAACTGCTCACTGCCTCTTGAAAGGAGCTTGGGAGCCTCGACGTCGTGGAAGCAAGCAGGGTGTTTGCAAGTCAGATCCGGTGAACAAACGAACCCACGATGGCTTCAATCCCCAACACAACCGCGCCGAATCCCAATGAGTACGGTGGGGATGAAATTTCCTCGCTAGTGCTAGATCCTGGCTCCTGGAGCATCCGCGCCGGCTTCTCTGGTGAAGACGTGCCCAAGTCCGTGGTGCCCTCACATTACGGCCGCTTCACCAGAGCTGAACGAGATGAGAACGGCACTACTACTGAAAGCACTCAACTCATCTTCGGCGACGATCTACACATCTGGCGGGAAGGCCTAGAGATTGACAATCCGATCGGCCCAGATGGTGTTGTGCAGGATTGGGACACGGCGGAGAAGCTGTTTCGCCATGCCTTCACCTCACGATTGATTCGAGAGAGGGGTGCGAAGCCTGCTAGTGCGACAGGCCGATCGTCACCAAAAAAGAATGGCGACGCTCCCAACGAAGGCAACGGCGAGACCAACGATAGTGCCATGGATGTTGACGAGCAGAACGAGGAGGATGAGGAGGAAGATGATGGCCTGTTGTCAGATCATCCACTTCTCATGACTGAGCCGGGCAACAATCCGGGGAAAAACAGAGAAAAGAGCATCGAGATTGCAATGGAATCGTGGAGCTCACCGGCGTTCTGGCTGGCGAAATCCGGCGTTCTGGCAGCATTCGCGGCGGGCAAGGCGACGGCATTAGTCGTTGAGCTAGGTGCATCATCAACTAACGTCATGGCTGTACACGATGGGCTGGCACTTAAAAAGTCGATCCAGCAATCCCCTCTGGCGGGCAATTTTGTCAGTGACCAGATCAGACTCATGCTGTCCAAACAGGATCCACCTTACAGCATCACGCCGTTCGGATGGGTGACATCTAAAACACCGGTAGAGCCAGGAACGCCTCCCAACGCTACCGTCCGAACATTCGCCGGCGCGGGGCCATCGGCAAGCTTCAGAAGATACGAGGAAGAGCGGGTGTTGAAGTCGATGAAGGAGTACACAGTTCAGATCTGGCCGAATCAGGGCGGCAGCTCCAAGGCCAGCTCTGAGGACCTCACACGGCTCGCGCACCCTCCTCGCCCGTTCGAGTTTCCTGATGGATATAACTTGCAGCTTGGAGCTGAGCGCTTCAAGCTTGCAGAGGGCATCTTCGATCCTTCAGCCGCGTGGACCGGCGCCGATCATCCAGAGCCCGAGGCAAGCAAGTCGCTTCTGGCCATGATCAAATCAAGCTTGGAGCAGGTCGATGTCGACATTCGGATGCACATGCTGCAGAATGTGGTTGTCACCGGCGCTTCGAGTCTGCTGAACGGCTTCACGGAACGGCTGAACTCGGAGCTGACGAGCATGTACCCTGGCGCACGGGTTAGAATTTCGGCGCCAGGAAACCCTTACGAACGAAAATACGGGCCATGGATCGGTGGCAGTATTTTATCGAGTTTGGGTTCGTTCCATCAGATGTGGATCTCTAAGAAGGAATACGATGAGTTTGGGCCGGTAAGTTTTGCTTTTCCAGGAGTGACTTCCATGTACCCTTTTGCTAACGCAGACTACAGAGCATTGTCGAGAAGAGATGCAAATGATAACCGATGAACTGACGTTGAAGACAATGACGATATGACGATGTCTGCTGCCGTTTTGGATCTCGAAGGGCTAACCTTTATGCGACGTCTACATAAGATGCCCACAAGCAGCCTGTTGTGATTCGTGCTGGTCAAGTCTACCAGGAAGGCATCCCGTACGGTATCCTCCATGGTGCTGTAGTCCGGGCAAGGCAATCATAGGCTTCTAAGCAATAGAGCAAGAGTGTTGCGTGGATACAGGAAACTGAATCGAGAAGAGGGAAATCCTAGCCCAGGTGATCAAATTCACTACATTTCCTTCTGTGAAGGGGATTGAGCCCATTTTAGGGTTCTAGCTCTTAACCCTAGCCCTGTCTTTCAAAAGCCTCACAAAATCATCCAAAAATCCAAAAATCCAAAAAGGAAGGAGACGGCTGACAATGGCAAGGAATGTACCAAAGCTAATATTGGATCAGGCAACAGCTTTCGTGGGGCAAAAGGAGATCAATAGAGCCAATCCAGAACATGAAGAAATCGTGCCTTTCGTTCCCTAGTGCTTGCTGCTTGTGCTGGGCCGTGTCTACCAATCCACCATCGTGTTTACAGGAGAACCCACGCGCATACTCCCGCCGAATGGCCGTCTTCGCCCCATATCACCCGACGCCACCACTTCCTCCCCGCCTAACCTCACGTCTTGGTAGACATTGCCTTCCTCAGCTCGTCGCGCCAATTATGCTCCTCCTTGAACCCGAGCACCCACTTGAGCTTCCTGTTACTCAGCGGAGCCTCGCGGTTACTCAGGGGCCTAAGGAACGGCACATCCGGGCAAGTCTCTCGCAGCCAAGCCTCAGAAGAGACGCCCTCTGGCACAGTGATCTCGTCGTTACTCGCGTTGAAGATCTGATAACCCAACCCGTAGAACTTGACGCACAGGTCGCACACCTGGCCGAGGTCGCGGGCGTCAACGTAGCTCCACGCGTTCCTGCGCCGGCTCTGTGGCGCAGCGATGTAGCCCGGGAAGTCGCGGCCGTACTCGTGCGGCTCGACGATGTTGGCGATGCGCAGCACGAAGATGTCGATGCCGAAGCGGCGCTGGAAGCCGCGGGCGACGCGCTCGCCGCACAGCTTGGACAGCGCGTACGAGTCCTCGGGCGAGCAGTCGTAGCGGTCCTCGTCCAGCGGCCAGCAGGCGAAGTCGGCCGCGTCGTCGCCCTGCGCGAAGCACGCGCCGTACACTGTCTCGCTGCTGGCAATGATCACCTTGCGGATGCCCAGCTTGCACGCCGCCTCGACCACGTTGTACGTCGCCCGCACGTTGCACGAGAAGGTCTCGTTGTCCGGCACTAGCAGGTCGCGCGCCCACGCTGCGAAGTGGATCACTGCGTCCGGCGGCGGTAAGGGCTTCGGGTGCGAGAACTCGGCCAGCGAGAACTGCGTGCTCAGCGCGTTGAACACCTGCCCACTGTCCGTCAGGTCGGCCTTGAGCGTGTGCACGCCCGGCAGCAGGTCGGCCGGCGGCGGCGAGATGTCCACGTTCAGGACTTGGTGTCCTTGCGCCAGGAGGTAGGGGATGCAGTGACGCCCGGCTTTGCCAGACCCACCGGTGAAGACAATCCGTTTGGGCGACTCGTCACAGTGGTCGCCATAGACTGATCCCATCGTTCTTTTGGCTCCTCAAGCTCCTGATCTTGTTGATCAAGTTTGTCTGAAGGAGATCTTAAAGGTGGGGTAGATAGGCAATCAGATAGAGAAGACTTAAGAGTTAGGATAGCCTGGGTGCTGAAACATTCAAAAGACAGATATCTATGTATAGATCGGATGAGACTAACAAAGACTATTTCTAATATAAAGACTTTACTGGTTTTTCTGAATTCTTTTTAATATATGAGGGGGGTTTGTTCTGCTCTTTTTCTTGATACACAGCGCTTTGATACATGGCTCCATGAGCCGAGGGGCAGAGGTGGGTTGAAGGCATTCAACAGACTAGGGGGACAAAGAGTTGAAACGTATGATTAGTCACATGTTCTACGGCTTGGGAAAACGTCATGATCCACATGGCAATCAGGAAGCTATCCGTTCAACATGATACTTTTCAGAAGCATTTGTGACAAGGCGGGCATGCAAACACCAAATTTATCAGTCACAGCCTGAAATTATTATTTGTTATATCTGACTCGTCTCTACTGGTTGGTTCCTGAACGTATTCTGCTCATTTACTTCGATCATGTCCTGCTGTATAATTGTTTCATTCATCATGGTATCATAAGAACATGCAACGCTTCAACGACAACGCCACAATTTTCGCTCAATCAACATCACTACTACAGAGGCCACCAACCCTTAATCCATCCTACCAGATCGTGCTCTTCTTCTTCAGCATTTTTCGCTCCTTATCATCATTCGATCTGAAAATATTCAATCCGCCTCCCAGAGAGCTCTTCGGCCTTGTCACTTGTGGCCCAAAGACTCCGGCGGGCGTGTTGATGTCTGGTTCTGGTGGACCCAGGTACGGCTGTTGGCTGTTACTGTTTGGGCTCTGATGACTGTGATGGTGGTGGTGCTTCTCCTTCTTCTTGCCCTTCTCCTCCTTTGCTCTCGGTGGCAGTGCTGGCCGATCCTCTTTCCGCAGTCGCGCCCGTTCAGACTCCCACTCCCTCCGTAACCTCGCAGTCTCCTTCTCAATTTCCTGTCGACGCTTCTGCTCAGCCTTTTCTTCCTCCCGCATCAGCCGCTTGGCGCGCTGTGAATCCTCATACTCCTGCCGCTGCCGCTGCCGTTCTTCCTCCTCAAGGTGGAAACGGATCTGTGCTGCCTCGGCCTCAATCTCCATCTGTCGACGTGCCTCCGCCCCTGATCCTGCTGCTGCTGGCGTCGTGGTGATGATTGGTGTCCGGCCAGTGTTTGCTGCCATTGCGGCTGCCGGGTTTGGCTGTCTGATGGGCAAGCTTTGTGCTGGCTGAGCTGCCGTTGGCGAGCTGCCGGACCCCTGTCTTTTTGGAGAATGTGGCGTGCCTCGAATATCCAGCTCATAGATGTGGAACGCTTCCCTCAGAGTGTTGAAGTAGACATCGCGAATGGTAGCTGCGATCAAGAGCGTGGCAACCTCAAAGCCTTTGGGGTCTTCAATGTCGAGTCGTGTCACGTTGGGTTCGTAGACAGTCAGTTCTGAAAAGTGGTGGAAGAATGAGAGAGGAATATCAGGCTCCTTCTGCTTTCTGCGACTCCCATCTACATTCTGAGATTTGCTTGTCAGATAGCACATCAGATCCTTCGAGAGCTTGCCCGTTCGCTTCCAGAGCATGTTGATCATAGGCGTAGTCGACAGAGCCAGCGGGTCGTCGCCGGTCCGGTCTAGTGCGGAAGCGGAAGGCCGTCGGAAGCTCTCCTGAGGCATGGCAAATTCCCACGACGCCGTTGACGTCCATGAAGATGGAATGTGTCGGATCTTGACCTGCTGCTCCGGACTGTAGAGTTGCACGGTAAACTCATTTGGTAATGATGGTTGAGGCGGCGGTGCCACGCCTCCATTTGCCCGGATCGTTTCCATAGACAGGCTCGGTTGTGACCAGTCCGGTTCGAGGAATACTTCGCCGTAGAGGATATCTGGTGCGAAGGCATCGTAAAGCCCGATGGCGTACTTGTTTCGTGCCACTGGGGAAGAAGGATCCAACCTGCGCAAGATATATGCGGGTGCAGCCTCCAGGCCTTGCTGTGAGAGGAGAATCTGCGTGTCAAAGACTCCCTTCTCCTTGGGCGGGCGCATATAAAAGACTACAATTTCACTTGTTAGAACCTGACAGCAAGTGGAAATCTTTCTCCGTGGGTACATACTGGGCAAATTTTCGTCAATCATAATGACTCTCGAGGTGATGTAAAAGACACGTCTAATCTTGGCAGTGATGCTAAAGTGATACGGCGTAAGACTACCGATGGCGAAGATGGGCAGGAAAGCGTGCGGTGACAGTGTCCAAGATTGTTAATAAGTTTGTGGCAGCTTCTTTCGCACTGCTGAAATGATGGGTGACAAAGAGGTGAAGGGGGTCAGCCTTTCTTATGAGCAGTCAGTGCTCTGTCCGTCCTGGATGGCTTGCAAACCCAGTGCCACATAATTAGCATGATGCGGCGGTCGTGACCATATGGCAGCCTGACGCCGAGCACTTGCAGCACAAGGAAAACTGCTGAAAGTCAAAGGTACTGAAAATACCGTGGTGACACGGTGGGTTTACCTCGTGGCCAGAGGCGCTGGACAGCTGTGTTCCCCGCCATTTGCCCTGTTCGCCCGTCCCCTGTCGTCAACTGAGCCGCTGGGCAAAAGTTGCAGCAATAGCGTCCGAGGCAGCCACTGTGACGCCCCTTTGGTGTGACTGGTGCGGTGAAGTCTCATCGAGCTCCAGTTCCGATCAAAACGCCATCAGCACCGTCAGCACCACTATCGAACGGCGAGTCGCAGCTGGTGAGGATCTCTCGCCTCCCCTTCCATGCTGCCGCTGTTCCTTCCATGCAAACAAGGGTACCTGCAACCGGCTCCGCCCCACCAACTGACACCAGAACCGCTAAAACCGCACGTGGCTTAGCAGGCAGATTCGGGGCAGATCGCTTGCCTCACCCATCTGACCAATCCCGCATCAGGGTGGCTTGGCTACTCACCTATTTCGACACGCACAACGCCTGACAAGCTCTTTCTCGTGCAGAGTTTCATCTCCAATTTTGATGATGGTGATTTAAAGACTAGGGCCTGTGTACTTAGACTGGATGGTTGTGCTGGGAATGACGATTGCTTGTCACAGAAAGCGGTTCATACCACCGAGCTCAGTGAAATTGACCAGCCAGTTAGTTCGCGAAGCTGAGAAACAACCACATTCAGACTTTCCCGCTGGGTATTCATCTGTTGCCATGCTTCCTGCTAAGTTGGCAAAACAATTTCTCTGAGACTTAATGGACTAGGCGGCAGCATCATGTCGACCGTCATGGCACGCAGCTACTACAGCTCCAGGACCCTATGTGCTGAGCACGGTGAAACCTCAATGCCCGAAACATGATCTTCATTGATCAGCGGCGGAAGCAAGCGAAGCTACTGTGGAGAACGCGTACTCAAGAGGGCTGTGATTCTTTATTTCCTTTGAGCTGTTCTTATTTTATCAGTAGAGAGTCGTCCAGATACATACACAGCAGGGCTCAGATGCAGCATTTGGGCAAGTTCCGGCGAAAAATCAAGAAAATCAAACACTGCTGCCTATACAACAAAGTCTTCAACCTTTGAATCCACGGTTCACCAGATTGGGCCAACTAGTGTACTGGGCTGTTCAATTAGACAACCTTCGTTCAGGAGAATCACGCCTTGTCAGTCTGCATGTTCCTTGTTCTGGTTGAAGCTGCCTGCTGTAGTGAGACTCTGTTCCTGCCGATGCTGAATGAAGATATGGTGGAACAGGTGCCTAAAAGCTAATCGTAGAACGCCAAGAATGGGCGACTTCACATCTGTTGTACAAACCTTTGGTAGCTGTCGCCCTCCACCTCCCATACCAGAAAAGGTGTATTACTATGACCATGAACATTTACGCGCTTTCCCATAGCCCGCATTCAGTCCTCCTGATGCTACAAACTACTCTGAACCGTAGGCCGCAGCAACCATACTGTGCTGGCTGTGAGGCTTGCCACGTTCAAGGAAATCTGAAAGTATTCGGTCAGAAACCTGGATCCCATAGACTGCTTGCCACGACATATACCTCGAACTCATCGTCTATGATGCGATCGCCTGAAAGGCAAACCGTTTGTCCTTCTAGAAACCGGAGGCTGCGAGTTGTCACGCTTGGTCATGTGTCCGAAACTGAGCCGCTCCCTCAGTGGTGGCCTTGCACCGTCTATGCTCGCCTTGTGTACCTCGGCAGAGTGCGTGACTGGTTGGTCGCCGGCGATGGCCTTGCTCACGTCGTCGACATCTAAAGACAGCTCCTCCGTCCTGGGTCGAATTACTCGAACGATGGTCTCGCCTTTGGAGAAGACGCGCAGCCCGACCACGCATACTGCGTTCCAAGCATCGTCCTTCACCGATTGATTCTCCGACTCGATCGAGCCGCCACTGGCGCAGCTGGAGCATGAGCACGTCGATATCGATCCTGAATCCGAGCCAGAGCCCGCGCCCGGCATTTCGGATCCGTAATCATTCAAATCGAGGTGACTGTCAATCGAAGTGGCCCACGAGAGCACCGACTCATCTTCCGAGCCCGAGCCGTACCCCGTCTGCGAGATCGACGGCGGTCCGAGGTTACGCCTCCGCTGTCTCCCGTACGATCTCATCGGAGGTCCTGGTGGCATGGGCGCTGCAGGCGTCATATCATCAGCAGGAGGCACGGGCGCCTCCGGCGGGGGAGCAAGCGTATCCTGTACCTGTCTCATCGACGGTGGCACCTTTGAACTATCTGTTCCGTCGTCAGAAGAGACCTCATCCACCTCGGTCTCCTTCTGAGCGGACCCATTGGCTCCAGCACCTTGGACCTCCCCAGCCATAGATGATGCAACGGAAACAGTCACGTCTGGTACACTGACAGCTTCAAAAGTCTGATCGTCTAATCCAGATTTGAGTGCCGAGGTGCCATCCTCTTCGTCAATCTTTCCACCTTGTCCTTCCTCGCTAGCTATCCTCCCCCTGCCTTTACTGCCCGTCTGGACCTGTTTGTCGGCAACTGACTCATCGTCACCCTCCTTCTCGTCGCCAGCAGCAAATGAGGATCGGGAGGCTTCCTCCGCCTTCTTGCGACGATGTTCCTCCAATCGAGCTTCGTAACGCTTGCTGCGCTCCCTTTGTCTTTTGCGCCTATCCCAGTCCTTCCACTTTTGGTAGCGTACCAGTTCTCTGATCCTCTTCCGCTCTGCCTCTTGCTTTCGGCGTCGATGCTCTCGGGCGTTTGCTTTATCTTCTTCTGTGTAGTAAGGGATGGCCTTTGCATGCGCAAAATCGTAAGAGACGCCAACCTGTAGCAGTTTCTGTCGTTTTGTCTTATAGAATTGGCGAACCACCTCCTCTGGCGTCTTGAGATCGCTGGCCTTCTCCGCCTCAATCTTCATCAGAACCGAGTAGGTGCCTGGTTCGAGGTCGAGCTCGACGCTGCAAGTGCGGCTCATGAAATAGGTGGTGTTGCTGCGAACGATGTAACCCCTTTTCGTGTCCTGCTCGAGCCGAAACTTGAGCGTGAAATAGTACTGACCCTCGAGCCCTGTGAAGTAGCGGCTGTCGAGCTGGGACAGGGCGATCACGCAGCGGCCGGCCTGCTTGACGTCAAACTCGTACTTGGTGTCGCTGTACTCGCCTGTCCACGGCACATTAATCTCCGCCCACTGCTGACTGCACTTCCAGTCTTTGTCGAGGAAGAGTCTGGTACGATCAAAGTGAGAGAACTTTTTGAGCAGATCCTTGAAGGACATCCAGAATACGCCATCGTCGCCAAACCGGTGATTTAGGAGATCCATCCACTCAGGCGTCCACTCAGCTGAGCCGTCACTCCATGCTCCCTTCCATTCTGAGTTGCCCCACGGATTACGGATCTTGACCAGCCGCTGGTCCCTGACCTGGCGCGCTTCCATGATGCTGTACGCATGGCCACCCATCACTCCCTTACGATTTGTCAGCCATTGACCTCCGAGAAAATTGTCTGCCCAGCCGGTACCGCAGCCGAAGAGGAACTCCTTGTTAACGAGGAGAAGTTCTTGCCAGAAGCGCTCGGTGTCGAGGATGTCGCTGGCCCAGATCTCGGTGGTGATGCCACCAGTCAAGTCTTCAATGGCCTCGCCCGTGAAACCGCCGTCGATGGCTGCAAAGTCGCCGTGTGCCTTGGCGTAAGCTTTCTCAATCAGAGGCAACCAGGTCTCGTTTTCGTTGGCGCACTGCGCAAACCAGAGCGCTTTGGAGCCAGTCTGATAGAAGTTTTTGTATGCCTCCTCCACATCCGGCGGGTTGTTCAGCTGCCACGTCGCCGCCTTCTCTTGCAGACTTTCGTCGTAGTCGGCCGCGCCCAGGTAGAGCCGGTCGTCGATAACGGTGTGGAACCATTCACCGTCCCGATGGAAAACAAAGCCGTATACCCCAACCAGCTCGTCGCGCGCCACGCAGATTTCTTCCACCCACTTGGGCCGCTGGCAGCAGGCGGACAGACCGGACAAGAACCAGCAGTCGCCATCATTGCCCTGCCGGATATCGTTCGGAGTTGCACCATCAACATAGAATTTCGGGCTCTCGAAAATCTGGCCGACGCGCTTGACACTGCGCGGACCCATGGATGGTGGTGGGTTGTTGTCGACGGGTACGAGGCCCTCAAGGCAGAAACGGTATCCCATCTTCAGGTCGAATTCCATGTCGAAGTGAATGTCCCGATACCGCTGATTGACACGCCTGCACTCCTTGGAGATCTTGTCCACCACCGCCTGACACTCACGCCGTGCCCTCTCGTATGTCTCGAAGACTGGCCGGCTCTGAATGGCGCCGCGGGGCTCGCGCTCCCGTTTCTGCAGAGCATGTTGGTTCTTGGGCAGGATGGTGTAGATCTTGCCTGGATGAGTGTGCTTGAAAGCGCCCCAAAATTGGTCGAGGTCTTTTTGTGGAGTCTGTGTTGAACGCGAAAGTGTCAGCCTTCAATCACTCGAGTGGGTGAAAGTTGCACCAGTATAACGAGCCTGCGCATGCCGCAGCTACCGGGACAGTACCTGCATCCGTCGCCTCCTTGGCCCCTGCTGCTCGGCTTGCTGTTGACCGGAACGGACAGAGCGCTGTGACGTGCGCGATGAGCTCGGCATTGTTGCTGCTCACAGCACGCTGCCTTTTGCGAATGAGCCTGCCGACGGGAGCCGAGACACTTGAGAAGAACGAATAGGGTAATTCACGATACGGGGGTAGAGGTGGTGCCTCCACAAAACTTGTCGGGTCCAAACTCTTCTCACTCTTTGTGAAGAAGAAAAGGGTAAAGCTCGTTACGCATCTCTGCGCGTGAGGCGGAGCAATTGCAGAGTAAGAACAGCAAGCTGCCTGTAGATATATTGGCCTTCCTGAGAGAGGAGCAGGATCATCAGGAGGAGCTGCAGAGCGGGCGAGCTAGACCCGGCGCGGCTGGCGAGACGAGGCTGAGGCTGAGCGTCTCACGCATGGTTCTCTGGAGAGCTTGCCACGGCGGCAATCGATGGCCCTTCAGATCTCCATAGTTCTGCCAAGATACTCGCAGATGGACGAATGACATCGTTTTATTTTCTGCCGTATTTCTCACAAGTGATTGAGGTACCCGACACTTTGCAGTCGCTAAGTAGCCCACTGCCCAAGACACAGATCACAATTTCACGACATATCAACGCGGAGAAAATCGAAATGGTACTACAGTCAATAAGACTGGCAAAATGGTGGAGGAAGTATTCCATGGTGACGCACGCGTTGGATCTCCGCACCTGTGCTCGCCAAATTTGGGATAGAGTATGCGTGTGTCAACCAATGGTACTTTCTGAACCGGGCCTGTAAATCCCCTATGGGTCCAATGGCGAGCAACTAGCAGACAGAAGTAGGAGGCATCAGTTGATCAAATCGCCCTTATCTTCGACATGCTATAGGCCAAAAGTCCGGGCCGCTCCATAACCCATTTGTGAGGAATTTTTTGTGACGATAGGCCCAATTAAAAAAGATATTTTCTACGGTGTTACAGCCGATGTACATGAAAGTTTTCAGTATAATACTAATCACAGTACTCAGTATGATGCTCATAACAACATTTTAACACAAAGCTTACTTCGCGTACTTGTCACTACTACTATACATTCCAATGGACTCGTCTTCGGCGAAACGTATTTCGGGGCCGTAGAGTGATAGCCTAGTGTTCAGTCGCCTGGCAGATCACGATTACTTCTGGGTATTGCAAGCGTCATGTACACGAACCCCACAAATAAGTGGCACAGGGGAACACTTCAGCTGAACCTAACATTATCGCTTTCCATACATTACATTGTCGACAGCTTTCTTTTCTGATCGCAGGTCTACATGGCTTGAACTCATCTCGTTCCACCTTTGCAGTGGCCACAGGACCACCTTATGCCAGGTTGACCAATCATGCTTGTGCTTGATTTTGTTCGTACCTCCCCAGGTACCTGGGCAGGTATTCGACCTGATTGCTGATTGCCTTTCCCTATGCTAATCAATAAAATGCCGCCATGGAAAGCCACTGGCTAAGCGTGACTGTTGTAATACAATTGAGGCAGTGACTAAAAGAAGGGGGTCAGATGAAAAAAACGGATTGCTGATTGATCATGCCTGATGCCATGTTGATTTGACCAGTCTAAATATACAGTACGAACCCCAGTCGTATCATCTGCACTCAATTTTTGCGATCTTGATCCGAACCAGATCTGAAAAGAGACCGTCCCAAGCCTTTTTCGCCACGTCCAAGTACGCCGTATGCCGTCTCATTCATATGCTCCTCTCTGGCCAATCCAACGGGAATTTAGAGCCTGTAGCCACAGAAAGTATGCCAATGACTTGTTGGTTTCATTTTATCCTTTCCACTCCATGATGCAATCAGTGTAAACCGTTGAGTCGCGATCGGGCTGCGAGTGACGCAGCGCCGTTCTCAAAGTATGGATGTGAGCATGCTTGCTTGGCAGAAATTCGACCGGCTGGATCGTAGACTAGCATGGCATCCAACAGCTCCAGACCGTTCTGATCCAGGTTTGTCACCAGGGCCTTATTAAAGTTCCGGCTCCATTGCGGGAACGACGTCTTGTAGTCTGGGAAAGAGGTAATTCCTGGCCAGACGTTCTCGTCTGGTGTGCCTAAAACGCGGAATATTTTGAAGATTTCGTCAATCTCACTGTCCCCAGGGAAAAGAGGCTTGCGCGTGCACATCTCCGCGAAGATGCAGCCGACCGACCACATGTCGACTCCGGTGGAGTACTGGCGACCTCCGAGCAGGATTTCAGGCGCACGGTACCACAGGGTAACGACCTACTGTCGTCAGCACAGATAATGAACAAGTGTCTTGAGTTGCCACAAACCTCATGTGTATATGTCCGCAACGGCACACCAAAGGCGCGAGCCAGGCCAAAGTCGGCCAGTTTGAGATTGCCATCTATATCAATGAGGAGGTTCTGCGGCTTCAGGTCGCGGTGCAGCACCCGATGACTGTGGCAGTACCTGATGCCTTCCACAAGCTGGCTCATGAACTTCTTAATGATGTTTGGCCCCATGCCGAGCTCGGCGACCGCGCTCCCTTCCGGCAGTGCCTTGCCCCGACCGCCTTCCGCGACAGGCAATGCCTCCATATACTTCTTCAGGTCGCAATCGAGAAACTCGAAGACGAGATACAGCTTGCTTCCGTCCACGTGAACAATATTCAGCAGTCGGACAATATTCGGGTCCTGCATCTCCTTCAATAGGGAGATTTCACGAATCGCTGTCGAAGGAACGCCCTCATCTTCCGCCTCCAATCTGATCTTCTTCAGGGCAACGATCTGACCCGATCGTGTGAGGTCCTGGGCCTTGTAGACCACGCCATAGGTTCCTACATCACCAATTAGCACTTGCCAACAGGAGGAGGCTGAAGTGTGCGGCTCATCTTGATTTACCTTCACCGATCTTCTCGAGTTTGCGGTAATTGTCGATCGACATGATTAATTTATGAGAAGGGTCTTGCTCTTGAATTGCCTGGAGTGAGGATGAATAACCCAATGTTGAAAGGGTCTGTCAAGCCAAGTCTCTTCGCCAGATGCAGGAGAAGATGTCGAACAGAGTGGAATGAGAGAGAATTGGGCGACAGAGTTCAACTGCAGTCAATGGGTGGGACATGAACAGAATGTCGCGTACCTACTCAATCTGCGGGCAGGAAATTTGGTACAACAAGGCAAGCTACCCAACTGTAGGTAGGTCCCCGCCAAAGTAAACACGACTCTACCGCTAATGGGCAGCACCCCAGCGTGAATTTTGACGGACGCGGGATACACGCTCGTTATCTCCGCCTCCAGGACGCGTGATACGGTCTCGCAACCTGTCCATAGCCGCACCATTGTACAAACATGCATCGGACTCAAACCGAACACGTACTTGACAATCATCTTGACCGTTCGTGTCCTGTCTGTATCTTCCATTAATGGCCTTATACTCAATAATCATGTTGTATCGAGATAATGTGCAACCTGAGAGCTTCCAATGGGAAATGACAGGATAATCTTGGCTCGTGTTGCAACAGATTGGCATACAGCAAAATCAGCTTTCACCTTCCCGAGTTTCAAATCATTCATATCAATCATCACGCGATATCAGGCATGATCACAAGAGAGGGAATTAACTTTTCACCTGAACTCAGTCGAAGACAACCAGACTGATCCTCTTGGCGTAAACGGCTTGCTTTCACATTTGCCGAGTAGTACATGTTTGGCTTCAGTATGTATATATGCTCAAGTAATGAGCCAACCCCCCCCTTTCTTTCTTTAAGAAATATTCCTCTTTCCTTTCGTTTTTTCGTTTTTTTTTTTTTTTTTTCAAATATAGCAAGCCTGTGTTTTTGTCTCCTGCCTGCTCGCAAAGTCTCGAGTGAGGCTAGCTGTTGAGATCTGCCCGTTCATGGCAACGAGTTCTCAAACGGAGTGATCCGCGACTGCAAGTCTCAGCTCTTCCTGTTCCTACAGTTTGGATGATCAAGATCCACATGCTGATTTAGCAACCTTGGTCCGCAAGGCGCCGCCATTCTCAAGACATGGATAGCCAAGTACGTCCGGGATTGGCGGTCCCGTAGAACACCTGGATCTCGGTGAATTGACGAAGCTTGAGTAGATGAAAGGATGTCTGAGCTGATGATATTAATGTGGCGCCTCCAAATCAGCGCTGAGAGTTCCGCTCGACCGAAAAGCTTCGATGCTTACTGCTGATGGCGATCCGCCGCTCTCTCAGCTAATCATCCGCTAGGTCTGTCCCGACACTTGCCCATAGCCTGGGACCGTTTTCAAGTTTCAGAAGCGGCGAAGTGTCAAGTCCGTCGCAAGCCGCCTCACATTGACCGGAGTCGGTTGATGCCTGTCAGTGTTGTGACGAAGCTGGCCACAGTGTGTAGTTGCTCACATGCCGTTGCCTTCATAGGCATTGTAAAAAATGATCGCAAGGTAACCTAGGGCAGGTCTACAATTCGTCACTGGCGGACAGCCTGAGAGACTTCGAATTCAGAAAACATGAGACAAGCGGGCTTTACGCACTGGTCCTGTGTCTCAATTTCGCTTTTGATTGGGCATGTTGGAGTGACACCAAATGTCACTTCTGACTCGCACACGACAGACGACGAAAACACGGCCACTCTACGCTCCATCGGAACTGTTCAAACCGGGTGTCACGGACAAGATGAAACCAAAAGATATTGGGTTGTGCAGCTGGGATACGCTCATGCTAGCACAAGCTAGTCATGCCGATACACAGGCCCTTTGGGATACAAGTGGTGTTACTATAGAGGCTCCTTGACCATAGAAGCTGACACCCAGCGTGCAAGGCCCCATGTCTTTGACTCGATGAAGGTATGAGTGCTGCTACTAGTTGTCATAGACAACAGCTTCCGCGCGAAATCTGTTGCAGATCGTGCGAGACTTTAACAGGAAAGTTAGTGTAGCGCAGACGATGTGGAGAATGCCGTAATCACAGTGGCGTGTCCTGCATGGGTCAAAATGAGGACAGTATTGCTGCGTTGTAGTGCGGTCAGAAACCCCGTCCCGAACTTTCTATGCATGTCGCCAGCCCGCATCTCCATCTCGCTTCCAATGTTGTACCACCACGCACCATCCCTGTTCCATCGTCCTAGCGTCGATGAGAGGTATGGAATCTTGCCCGGTTAACCAGGCAAAGCAGCAGTGCATGCAGCGAATCCGACCCTCCCAACCTTATCTTTACACCCTCAGCGGTATACGAAATGTCTGGTGATTTTCCGGATCTGTCATCTCATTGAATCTTGGCGCATGTTTTGTAGTCGTGGAGATCTCCCTCTAAAATTGTACTTTTGCTGCGGCCCACACAGTATCACAAGGCCCTTTGTTGCACCGTTGTCTTAGTGGAACTCAAGCGGGCTGCGGGGCCTTTGCTGGCACTTACTCCAGCTGGTCGTTGAGCTACAGGATGCCTCACCACTGGCAGGTCTGCTAGCTTCCGTTTTGGAAATCGTCCTTCCGACCACTGCGCATGCAGCAGCTCTACCAGTGGAACCAATGTCGTGATTGTTGTCCACAAAAATTCTTCCGTCTTCTTCCATTGCCTGGCAGCCCGTCTCCATTGTCAGACCTCCTGTGCTATCTTCGGGCACCCGACGGTACCCTTCGCCACGATGGGCCTGGAGAGGGGCTCCAACGGCCGGCTGGGCTCCAAAAACCAAGCTTGCTGAAATAGGAAAGTGACTCACGATTGACATGCAGCACAGATAGGATCTGCAGATCGCTGTCGGCTGCCTACATAAAGGTCGAACCCTACGAGCTCTTACTTGTCGTGCAGGCACCAAGCCTGGTCTTGGACGTATCTAATCCTCTGGATCTGAACTGTCGTCAAACTCAAGCCCGAGTCTACACCTGAATCTCGATCTTGAGCTCGGAAGGCTCAAGTCAAGACCAGTACGCTTCAAACTCCTCTGTGCCACCTTCCTACACACCATGGCGGTCCAGGACTGGGAACAGCGTGCCAAGGCAAAGCGAGACGCAGTCAACGCACTCATTCCGGCAGACTGGCGCATTACACACCCAGCATCCGTGGAGCAAAAGAGAGACATAACGGGAACATATCTTCACCAGTTTCTTGCCCCACAAGAAGTTGAGATTACGGAGAGCCCAGTCGAGGCCATTCTCCAGAGAACGACAACTGGAGTATGGACGGCCGAGTCAGTAACTAGGGCATTCTCGCACCGAGCTGCGCTGGTTCACCAGCATGTAAGGACCCCGGTTTCTATTTCGTTTTAGACTAGTTGAGTAACGGTCTGTAATGACTTTATTTTCTAGCTCAACTGTTTACTCGAAATCTTTTTCGAAGATGCGCTGGAAGATGCCAAGCGACTCGACGCATTCTTTGCAGCGAACAAGAAGCCAGTCGGCCCGCTACATGGACTGCCTGTTAGCTTGAAGGATCAGTTTCATGTCAAAGGCGTCGAAACGTCAATGGCCTATGTCGGCTGGCTCGGCACATTTCAAGGAAAGCAGGGCACTGGCAAAGAAAAGGTCTTCGAGAGTGAACTGGTGCGAGAGCTTCGCAATATGGGAGCAGTCCTTTACTGCAAGACCAGTGTCCCTCCTACTCTCATGTCTCCAGAAACGGTGAACAACATCTTTGGTTACACATACAATCCCAAGAACAGGAACCTCAGCTCAGGTGGAAGCTCTGGTGGTGAGGGTGCTCTGATCGGCGCAAAGGGCAGCCCCGTTGGCTTTGGGACGGACATCGGAGGGAGCGTGCGTATCCCGGCTTCGGCATGCGGTCTTTATGGTCTTAGACCATCAGGCGGACGATTGCCATACGAGGGCGCAGCTAACTCTATGGACGGACAAAACTCCATTCTCTCGGTCGTCGGTCCAATTGCCGGGTCAGTGGCGGGACTCAACATTATCTTTCAAGCCCTACTATCGCAAAAGCCTTGGCTTCACGACCCGCTGGTGCTCGAAATACCATGGCGCGAAGAACAATACAAGTCAACACTAGAGCAAGCCAGGGCGGGCGGAAAATTATCATTTGGAGTCATATGGCATGACGGCATGATCCAGCCCCACCCGCCTATCAAGAGGGCTCTTGAACTGGTTGTCAAGGTATTGAGAGACGACGGTAACTCTATCATTGAGTGGACGCCACCGTCACACGAGCGAGGCTTGCAAATTGCCGAACAGATATGGGGTTTTGACGGCGGCACCGACTGTCATGCAGCATTTGAGCTGTCGGGAGAGCCCATCTTGGAGCAGGTCAAGGTCGGCTTCGAGCTCTCCCCCCAGAAGAATGCTACTGAAATTGCAGCCATCAACGTGGCGAAAAGGGAGTATCAGAAAGAGTACATGGATTACTGGAACTCGACGGCATCTTTGACCAAATCAGGACTGCCTGTGGATGCCATCATCTGTCCAGCAGCTCAGTTCACGGCTGCCCGACCGACAAAGTACAAGCATGTGGGTTATACGACCATTTTCAATGTCGTTGACTATACCGCTTCGGTGCTGCCTGTGACCACCGTTGATAAGACAGTTGATAAGCCCTTTGCCGACTTCAAGGCTATCAACGGAAGCGATGGCGAAAACCAGGGCGATTATGATCCAGAGATATATAATGGGGCCCACGTGCCTATACAAGTCGTTGGTCGAAGACTACAGGAGGAGAAGGTACTTGCCATTACAGAATACATATCAAGCCTGTTGCACGCCGGGTGAAGTATGCCATTGGAATTTCCGTGCTTAATAGAAGCTCGATGAGAACAGTCATAGATGAGACGTGCATCTTATAAGTGATACGAGAAGGCGCGCACTGTCTTTCCGTTCTGTGAGCATCGAATGTTTCGGATGTTCGCAAAAGCAATATTGTGATAGTCTTTGCTTCTTCGAGGTATTTTACCAGTAGATTGAACGACTTCAGAAGGCAAATATTAGATTCATACCCCGTCATGGTGGAAATCATCATCTATCGGCCCAAACTCCGCGAGAAGCTGGTGGTTGGCGGCGAGCTGGTCCGTGCCCAAGCTCTCCACACCACCCGCGTGCCGTGAGGTTGGGAGCAGAACCGTCCCGCACTGTTTGAGAGGCTGGGAAAACGAACAGGCATTCAACACAAAAGGAAAACAGCCATCTCTGCTTCCTCTACTTTCTCACCATCTTCACCTTCTTCCATGTGCATGCCTGCGACAACACTGATCCGGTGACGCTCTCATCTTCGACTTCCCTGCCTCCCTGAACCGTGTGCGCAGATACCCAGCTCTCCTCCACCCTGTCTATCGCGTGCAAGCTTCCCCACAAACAAGCACAAACATTGCAAGCTGCGACAGCCATCACCGTTGCTACCTTCTCCAAAACTCACGTCGCGTCCTGCAAGACAGTTCATCTTCTTTTCTTGGCCAGACAAAAAAGCGGACACTGTTTGACTTTCAAACCTCATCCAACCCATACATTTATTTCAGCCCACGTCTGCCTCTGTGCAATCGATTGCCATTCAATCACTTCGGCGCCGGATTTTAACTCAGCCTTGTCATCTCACGCCGGGCATCCCAGCGTTCAAGAGGCAAAAAGTCTGGCAAGACAATCCCACACACATACTCGCCAGGCAATCCAGCATAACAAAAGATCATCAGTCAAGATGGTTCAGGAAAACGTGGTCGTGGCGATCATCTTGATCGTTTTATTTGTGGTCATCGCAGCCATCGGATATCTCATCTACGCCATCCAGCATAATGTTGGCATGTTCAACCGTGGCGAGAAGGGTGGAGATGAAGAAAGTGAAGAGGGGTAAGTTTCAAGCATCTCAGCTCCTAACAAGAAGTTCATCCACGTTTCTGAATGTTGTGCTGACCAAAGGATTTTCTCTGTCTATCTAGCTCCGAAGATGATTGATCCTACGCCCCCGAATGAATCAATGACTTGATCGACAAATAGATGAGCCACGACACAAAGGCAGTGTGACGGGCCACTCATGACTATGACGATAACGAGATGACAATAATCACACCCATGTAATTATACTGAGCGATTACACACATTATGTTGCGAGCTCAAGGCTGGAAGGAGCCTTCCCAGTTCTGACTGATCTCCGGATCTTCTCAGTCCATCACTGTGGGGAATAAGCAAGGAGTTTGGGGGGTTTGAAAAACGGCTTGGTCCGCACAAAGGAAGCATGGAGTTCCGGAATGCATATGCTTATGACAGTCAACATCCTTGACTGTTTTTGGCTCCTGGTACACTTGATGACTAGCCTTGGAGTAGTTAGTTTCTTTCACCATCAGGTGAACAATGGATTTGAATGCGTGCTCTTGCAAACAAATGGTTAAGGAATTTCCCATCAACCAATTCGTGATGAGCAGCTGCATAACGGGACAATAACAAAAATGGTTAATAGACTAGATTCGGTGGATTTGTGACCCAAAATAATCAGAACTTCCAATCCAAGCGATATATTGCTTAGTGTCAGCTATCTATTATTGTGGTTAAAATCCTCCTCAATTCAGCATGTACCAACTAGTTGCCAGCTGTGGCAGCAGCCGCAGCCGCAGCTGCAGCACTTCTCTTCGACAGCTCAGCTAGCTGAGTTCGCAGACTCGGTTCGATGGGGGCACTTCGACGACCCGGGCGAGTATCAAACATGGTCGTGCTACTGCGACTTCTGCTGACACTACGAGGGTCGATGGCGGTGTCGTCATCATCATCAGCCTCACGATCGTCGTCCGCCATGGTCTCGTCCTCGTCCTCACCGTCGTCCTCCTCTTCATCGTCATCGTCGTCCTCGACCTGAACGGTGTTGGGCACACCGCCATCGTAGGCGCCCGGCCCGCCGGGTCTGCTACCAGATCTGGCCGGTCCGATCATAACCAGACGACCAGTTTCCCGCTCGTCTCCGTTCCTGCCTCCACCTCCGTTGCTCTTGTCGGCCCTGCGTGTGGAGTTGCGTACAGCCTGTACCTGCGGCCGCCACTTTGCAATCAGCTTCTCGGCGTCCAGTCCTTCCTTGGACAGTTCCCGCTCCACTTTCTCCGCTGCCAGTCGAGCGATGGGCAGCTGCGAAGCTGGCGTGTGCAGCCACTCACGTGGCATCTGACACTCAGTCAGACGCGCATTATCTAGCCGAGCCCGAGCCAGTTCTGTTTCCAAGTAACCGATTCGAGTCTTGGTGTTCCGGTGCTCCGATCGCTCCCACGCATATGCACGCATCACCTCAATATGCCATTCACGCTGCCGCGTTCCGTCGGGTAAGCCTTTCCACGACATGAAAGCAGAGTCCAGGTGATGCATGTACAGCGGCACAGGCTCGATTGGTGAGTCTTCTGGCTCTGGGTCGACGCCATCGATACCGGAAGAGCGTGGCCGTTTCTTGGGGTTGGGAGGGTAGTAGTCGTCTCGCCACTTGAGCAGATGCAGCGCCACCTTACGCCGCAGGAGCTTGAATGTCGTCCTATCCGGCGCCTCGATTGGCCAAGCCTCTGGATCAGGTATGAGCGTGGGCATGTGCATGGTCGGTGGAGGTGGCAGTAGGCGAAGACACAGAGCAGGGAACGACTGGGCAAAGAAGTCAAAGTCGTAGATCTCTGGCTTCTCTCGATCAGGTTTCGCTGCCTTGATGCTGTCCAGCACCTCCAGCAGGGCCAACTCAGCAGCCCGACCTCTTTCCCTCTCTTCGTTCCATTGCTTTCTTGTTGTAGCATCCAGCTGCGACATGGGTTGAGCTGAGTCTTTGCCTGCGTCCATCATGGACGATTTGCCCAAGCTACCAAGAAACTGGACATTGGCATCCGAGTCAGTTATGACGCCTGTGCTCGTCCAGTGGGGTGTGTTGAAAAGCTGACGTAAGTAGTGCGCTCCATTCTTACGAATATCGTTAGTCGCCGTCGGTGAGGCCTCGTTCGAATCGTTGCCATCTTGTGAGTCCCTCCTGACGCCTTCATGGTCCCGTTTCTTGGACTTGGCCTGCCGCCTAGTGATGTTTCCGCGGGACTTTCGGATCTCTTCCACGTTGTGAATGCCATCCGGCGGCTTCGGGTTCTTCTCTTTTATGTACAAATCAAGATGCCGACCGAGCGAAGACGAAGTGAAGCTGACTTGACAATAGGGACAGGTACGATCTTTTGGCGCAGCAGTCTTGGCCGGGGTTGAGGAGCTGCCGGCGGATGCCGGCGTGGTGGCAGATGCGGCCGGCTCGGTCATAAGGCGCGCGTGTTTGCCTAGGTATGATGTATGTGTCTGTATGTATGCACGTGTGCTTGCAACACAAGTCGATTTATGAAAGTGTACAAGTGGCGAGAAGTCGATTTGTGAGCCGGAATTTCACAGTCTGTAGATGACCCGAGAGGGCCAAGTGATGTTTTGTTCTCTCTTCGTTTTGTTCCTCTTCAGTGTTAAAGGGAGCAACGAGCCAGCAAACGTGGCCAGCGCTATCGAGTAAGCAACACCGACCAGGGAGGGACAGACGATTACAACAGTAGTATAGGTCCCCAAACTACTAATCAGCAACCGCCTATGACTTTTTGAGGTGTCCACGCCCGAGAAGCGCACGGCATTTCGCCTCTTTCTACACTCCGGGGCCCACGCACAGCAGCAGCAGCAGCAACAGCAGCAGCAGCAGCAGCAGCAGCCGTACTTGTGTTGTATAGTGGGAGCAGCACGTTCTTGTAGAATTATCGGTCCAACTTCCGACCGATGCGCGTTTAAGCAGGCGATCCACCTTGAACCTAGTGCGAATAGCGAGACAACGATTAGCAAAGGGTCTGCTCTGGAGCGTATCCAGCCACTTCTCTTTCCTCGTGGCAGGCAATGTTCCATCATTCCTACACGGCAAGACTTTCACCATTTTCTCTGCTTGTCTTTATCTGATCCAATTTCCGGTCGTTGAGTCATCGTCCTTTTCGTTCCTTCACGCCAGCATAGCGTGATGAACCTTTTTAGGCCTGCTTAAGAGTCCACACACCCACGACTTTCTCCTGAACTCAAGTTTCCACAGCTTAGGGTCAAAATTTTGCCGACATGAAGATATCAAATTATAGAAAAGATGGCAGATCGTGTGCCAGTAATCGAATCTGTTATTCCCAGCTTAATTGCATCAACTTGCAATATGATCTATAGTACTCCTATCGGGGATTAAGCAACTAAGAGTTCAGACGGCTTTTGATACAGGCGTGTGCCCGGAAAACCACCTATCTACCTGCCCAGGCAGGTCGGTAGGTACCGGAGCAGATCCCCGCCAATGTTCGTACGCCTGCAATTTAAAATTTTGGGACAACAAGGCAAAAGTATTCGGTGATAGTCAATTTAGAAGGAATCATGATTTCCAAGTTGGAGTGGAGTAAGGAAATCATGGCAGCGAGTCTAGGAAACAGCTATTGAATTGGGTGGGTCGAATTGTTTTATTTGACCGGCGAGGTACTTGAGGAACAAACCTCGGTGACCTATTGATATGTTCTCATCTAAACACTAGAAACAATCCTAGGTAAGAAATAAATAGCATCGTAACAAATTGATAGCCCTGCTCAGATATGATTTAGCCCTCTCATCATATTCTATGCTGCTCTAGCTGCTGTTCAGACTTGTTCGCTGCTACTTCGTTGTCGGCACGAATTTCTGATAGCATGCGAAAAACTTTTGCTCAAATATGCCTTTCATTTATTAGAAACTAAGTCAAAATTTCCGCGCACAAGAACGACACAACAATAGATACTTGAGTTAGAGACTGTTTCTTCTCTTTATCTTTTGTTATCTCTTTCTTTCTGCATTCGAGGGTTCTGGGATGCCGGAGCGAGTGAAGATCACGTTTGAAGATACTGGCCACGATGTACCAAACACTGATTCAAAGGACAGGACAATAAGATCAGGTCAAGATGAGCCAAAGCAGCAACCCTTATATCCTAATGGATCGCTGGCTAGACATCAAAATTTACCGCCAAAATCGCGTGGTGAAGTGATACCAGGGCGCCAAGCAAAGAATAAGCCAGCGCTGAAGAATCAGGAAGGCCCTGCAGCGAGCAGACTCAGAGAGCGTGCTTCACTGTTACTGAAATCGCGGCAGAAGTTACCCATATGGGCTCAGAGACAAGCAATAAAGGATGATCTCGCCAATGAGAAGGACCTGCTGCTGCTGGTGGGAGAGACTGGTAGTGGCAAATCTACGCAAGTGCCTCAGTTCATTGTTGATGAGCCATGGGCAAAGCGACGAAAGGTGCAGATTACATCTGAGGCAAAATCTATCGGCGTTGGTGGCTGCATCGCCATAACGGAGCCTAGGAAAGTTGCAGCAGTATCGCTTGCACGTCGAGTCGCAGAGGAGGTTGGTACGCCTTTGGGATCCTCATCACCAGCTAGCACCGTTGGCTACCACGTTCGGTTCGACCACTCCGCATCGTCGAATACGAAGATCAAGTTTCTCACTGAGGGCATGCTGCTCCAGGAGATGCTTCGTGACCCTTGGCTGCGCCAATATAGCGCTGTGGTCGTCGACGAGGTGCACGAGCGGAATGTCAATGTTGATCTAATCCTCGGCTTCTTACGAAAGATCCTTGCAGGTAAAAAGGAGGGCAGGGGCGGAGTCGCACTCAAAGTAGTCGTGATGAGCGCTACAGCTGACCAAGATGCCTTGCAGAGATTCTTCTCTGAAGTATCAAGCCCGCCCTCATCGTCGCCTTCGAAAGCGACCATAATGGCAACCTCTGTATGTCGAATCAAGGGACGTCAGTTTCCAGTCAGAGTTCTCTACTCTCCAAATCCGAACAACGACATTATCGACGCTGCGTTGAGACTGGTCTTTCAAATCAACTTTAAGGAGCCTCTGCCCGGCGACATATTGGTCTTCCTTACTGGACAAGAGACAGTCGAGTCTCTGGAAAAGCTGGTAAATGACTACGCACCAGGCCTGAAGAAGGATGTGCCCAAGCTGCTCGCACTTCCCTTGTTTGCAGCTCTACCGCAGGCAGCTCAGCAGCGTGTCTTTCAGGCAGCACCTGCGCGCACTCGAAAGGTCATTATCGCGACCAATATCGCCGAGACGTCGGTCACTGTACCAGGAGTCAGGCATGTGATTGATTGTGGCATGAGCAAGTTCAAACAGTACAGGGCGCAGCTTGGTCTCGAATCTCTTCTATGCAAAGCGATCAGTCAGAGCGCGGCCACGCAGCGTACTGGACGTGCTGGGCGTGAAGCGCCAGGTACTTGCTACCGCTTGTACACCGAGAAATCGTACAATGAGTTCGACAAGGCCGCTACGCCAGAAATTCTGCGATGTGATATTGCCCAAGCCATACTGACTATGAAAGCAAGAGGCATCCATGAACCTTGGACATTTCCCCTTTTGAACCCGCCACCTCTGAAATCTGTCAGAAAAGGGCTCGAGAAACTGCTCCAGCTGGATGCATTAGAGTACGAGGGTAGCATCACGGATTCTGGCAGGAAGCTCGCCCACTTGCCATTGTCGGCTGCCTTAGGGAGGGTCCTGTTGACAGCAGCTGAGCCTGAGCTTTGCTGCGTTGCCGAAATTATTGATATCATATCTTGCCTCAGTGTTGAAGCGATTTTTCTTCAACCCAACGACGATGATGGTCGCGAACGGGCATTTGCTTCGCGGTCGGAATTGATCCGCCGCGAGGGAGATCACCTGACTCTACTCAACACAATGCAAGCATATACTGTCGAAAACTCGGACCGAAAATCTTGGTGCGAGAGTCGGCTTATATCTCACAGAGCTATGCGAGGTGCATGGGATGTCCGCAAGCAGCTGCGAACCCAGGCTGCCACGTTGAGACTCAACATAAACTTTGAGCCGAAGTCGACTGATGAACCTTCTCCAGCAGTCACCTCAGAAGAGCGTGCATATTCTATTCTACGATGTCTGCTGAAAGGGTTTTTGTCCAACACGGCGATTCTCTGCCGTGACGGAGCATATCGGACATGTGAAGGCAAGCACGAGATAGCCATTCACCCGGCAAGCACGCTATTTGGCAAAAGAGTGGAAGCGATTGTTTACAATGAATTCGTCTACACAAACAGAGGATATGCCCGGAACGTCAGCGCGGTGCAGGCACAGTGGATCATGGAAAATGTACAGTAAGGTGTTTGGGCTAAAGGGCTGGTTGAACCGCTTCAGCTGGAATTCTAGACCATCAATTGAATATTCTCGATAAGAGGCTACCGAATTCACATCTAGCTTGCTTGCCTTTGAAAAGATTTGATGTAGATCATTGAACTTTCCGGCCGTCGAGATTCAAACTGTTGAACTAATTTCGCATTCTTGTGAAATGATTTGGCTACGTGGTAGAGGACTATCACGGATAGCAAACCAAGTATTTTGGCTGAGTCCCGTGACAATTGAAACCCCGGAAGTCGCGTGCGCCTCATCACAGGACACGGAAATGGCGGGGTTTAGACTTTCGCCTTTCTTCACCTCGCAGCCGCAACATGGACGGCGTTACACGTAGCTACAGCACTGCTTTTCTCAATTCACTGGACTTCCACTTTAGTGATCCCGGAAGGTCACTAGGCAAGTTCCACTTCATCTGACCTCAGCGTGACCTTTCCCATTCACAAGTCACTGCACATCAATGCCATCAAGCCCCATCACACTGCCGCCATGCGAGGCCAAAGAGACACAGATGGCGAATCAGATGAGCCTGGAACAGCTTCAACCCTTCAGGACCTCCTTGCAGATTTGAACAACAACACATCAAACGGCTCTGCGCCTCGGAACAATGGCAGTCGGATGCCTACAGGACAAAGCCCGGGCTCTAGCCACTGGCTTCCCTCACCCAGGTCCTCACCTGCTCGTCAGGGCAATCTGACCAGACCTTACAGCTATCTGACCCGCAGACGTTCCTCAACCTCACGCGTAGTGTCGGTCAGCAGCTTTGATCAGTCTGCAGGCTCAACATCGTCACCAGGAGCGGTAGCTGCCGTTGCAGCAGCGGCATCCAGCAGCAGCGGTGCTGGCGGCACGACTGCTGCTACTGTGTTCCCTAACCCCAACAGATCAATCTTTGCCTCTGGCCAGCCAACTTCATCTATATCTGTCAACACTGCTCACGCTTCCATGAGCGCACCGCCACCGGCAAGAGATTCAAGACCACTGGCTGCTTTATCAGGCTCCACTGTTTCCACGAGAAGACCAACTCCCCAAGCCCTTCAGCTGCCCTTGACCAGCTCGCGCCAACATCATCACCAGTACCATCATCCGCAGCAGTACTACACCCAACATAACGTTTCCCATCACCAGATCAGCACCTCTGTCGAGAAGGATGCTGATGATCCGACTATAGCTATGGACGAGCCGAACAGTGCTCGCCGAGCTCCGCGAACATCGACGGCTCTTTCTCAGCTCTTTGTGGACGACTCCATGGGATCACCGACCGTGTCCAGACACGGTTCATATCTGCGCACTCTCAGTGGTACCCAATTCACCAAGATGCGGCCCTTCGACAATGGCGCCCTTGCACCGCACGTATATGGCCAGGGCCTGCTCGGTGGTAAATTTTCTGACATTACTGTGCATGCTTTCGGCACTTCGTACAACTTGCATAGGCTGCTGCTCGATCGCGCACCTTTTTTCAGCACCGCCTTCTCTGGACCCTGGCTGGAAGCCAACTCCAAGGAGATGAAGCTGGATCCGGTCGACGTCGACCCGAATATCACACAGGCCGCCTTTGAGCTGGCTCTGAAGCGCATCTATGGCTGCGAGGACCCGGAGGAGGAAGATCAGGAAGCAATAGGTCTTTTCGCTGTTGCTTGCTGGCTCGAAATGGACGATCTCCTAGAGGCCAGCATCGAAAGCCTGCTTCGCCAAATGACGCCGGCAAAGCTTTCCACCTACATCCGATTTGTGACAGGCAACTACTATGGTTCTGCTGGGACTCGAATTCTTTCAAGCGCGAAGGCTATGCTTTGTAGGGATGGTTGGAGAATGAAGCTTCGATGTTGGGACGGCATACCGGCGGACATCATCAGAGATATCATCAGCGGAGATGGATTCTTCATCACCGGAGAATGGGAGAGGTGGACTCTCGCAAGAAGGCTCCTCAACAGGCGCTTGAAGCGCTTGGCACAGGATTCTGGGCTTGTCGACGAGGCCCAAAAGGTGCGGAAGCTACCGAAACACTTCTGCGGCAGTGCGGTTCGGCGTGTGGGGTCTAGATTCGACGAGCACGCACCATCGCAAGCCTGGCTGTCATTTTACACAGATCCGGATATCGTTCCCTTACTGCAGCTTCTAGACAGTGGAATCTTCTACGCACATCTCAGTTTCGAGGAGCTGCAACATATCAGAGGCGAAAGGGATGTGCTAGGCGTTCCCGTCCTTCCAGAGCGAGTCATTTCTAATGCCCTCTGGACGCAGATCGAGTTGAAGCAGAAGATTGTCAATGCCGATGACTCAGACCTGGAATTAGGTTTGGCGCAGCAGGTTGATGATATCGACGCAACTTTGATAGAAGCGTCACAAAATCTTGAGATCTCAGAGCAAGCGGTACAGACTTCTTCAGCTGATGTCAGCACAGACGTAGCTGACGAGGAAGATGTTGTTGAATACGCCGTGTCCGAAGCCCCTGTTAGCAGCAAAGCAGCGGGCAAGAGACGGCAATCGGAGCCAGTCTCAGCACTTGAACAGCCGGACACACTGAGCGAGGCTCTTCTGCCACAGAGGTTCTGGGTGCCTACGGCCGACGCAACCTTTCCTGTAGGCGAAGCGGTGGACGACTCCAACTCAAAGCCCAACCGGGCGTCCAGAGGTAGCCGCAATTCTACTGCACGACCAGAGGATGTGCATTGGGCCGGAGACGTGACCTCACTAACCAATGCTGCGAATGAGAGCATCTCGCACGGCATTCAGATGCAGCATCAGCTCAGCCATTCCCCCACAAGCCCAAGAATTGCTACTGCCCCAACAACACCGATCGCATACACCAAGTTCCCGCCATTTCGTTTCAGCGTCGAGTTCCCGGCAGCGGCTATGCTTAAAGAAAACAAGCGATTCTATTCGAATACGATTTGGTATGCCGGGAGCTTGTGGAATGTATATGTTCAGAAGAAGGACTCCACCAAGGGCTTACAACTCGGGGTCTACCTCCACCGAGAGAAGCAGACAGAGAACATGGAGATATCGCTTGCCAACTACACGGTCGGGCACACCGTTGACGAGCGAATCGGTCGACTTGAGCGCGAGCTCGAAACGCGCAGGCGGGCAGAGAGAAGAGGCGTGGTGCGAGATGGTGATATAGATCCGACGCTCGTCAGTCCAGGTGTAGACACGGATGCAATCAATGGCGCGCTGAACCGGCCTGCGAGAAGACTAATTAAAGCGGACTCGCTTCCATCCAAGGGAGGTTCGAACCCGAACCCGCTACTCACCTCGTTTCCCCAGCCTTACGACACAGAGGCAGAAGATGACGTTGGTGCCGAGACGGACCTCAACTCAGATGAAGAGAGCGGCATCATGTCGGCATCACTCTTTGGTGCTAATCGGGGCCGGCCCAAGACGCCTGCTCTCCCACCCTACATCGACCGCAGACCAACGATTAAGACATACTTCAAAATTTTCACACCGGGAAAAGATGGCCGCGTCTTGACCGTGTACGAAAGCAAGCCCGACCGGTTCAACTTTAGCCAAAGCTGGGGTTGGAAGAGTGGCAGTCTCGATCTCGAGGGGGAGAATGTACTTGAAGATGGCAAAGAAGTGAAGGACCGACGGCTCAGATTCATGGTCGTTCTTGGCACAGTCTAATCCCACGTAGATGGCTGTAGGCGGATGATAACTCAAATAATTGCTAACAAAGCCTGTCAGAAAGATGGCAAAATGCATGATCAGACCTGCAGAGGGAAACGAAGGTAATTGCTGGCTGCAAGAGTCAGTTTTTCTGCCGGTACTCGGCAATCTTGATGTATTCTAGAAAGCACATATGTATCTCCATGATCGTGCACAATGAATAAAAAATTGTGATCAAGATGCGATGTCACAATTGTGGTATCCCAATTATACCAATGATTTGAAGCTGAAATGCTACTTCTGACGGGCGACTGTATTTCCTTCGGGCCCAAAACAAGAACGTAAAGTCGTTGGTTGAGGCTGTTAGCGCTCCTCGCAAAAGGCAGCGGAGATCATATTAAGTGGCCCATCCGACGGCTTCACACGCGAGTCTTGGCTACGCATTTTTGCTCGACAGGCCTCGTCGAAGCTGATCACTACAGAGTCTTTCACCAGCCATACAACCGATTTTTCCTGCAACACGGGTACTGCTCAACCACCCCCTGACTGCTGGCCATGCTCTGAAGTAAACTTAAGTCATTTTGACCAACGTACGCTCTTCATTTGCTACTTCTTGTGAAAGTAGATCTCATCGCTCACGCAAAAGGCTTTTAGCTGTAAAACAGCCTCGAGAAGCTGTTTGGCCAGACGCTGCAATCTTACTCGCCCTTTCATTGAACTTGTTCTTCATTTCTGAATTGCCAAAGCCATTCAAGGCTGCGTTTCGACACTCTGTCCAGTGTTTAGATGTATTTTAGAGCCAGATCACACTAGTCATTCATTCGCAACTTCTCAAGCCATCCAAGCTGGGCCTGCGCGTTGGTGGTTGCTTAATTGTTCAGACTGTTGCAGTTGTCACTCTCGTCCCAAAAGCCGGGCTGGAGCAACGTCAATGCCATTCACTTGCCATTCACTCGAGTCACTTGCGCTTCAATAGACCACTATCTATTGAAAGCCGTGGGGCAGTGTGTCACTCTCGGCTGTCAAGTCTTGCCCTATTTCTTTCGTCCCCTTCTCGTGTTTCTTGACTTTTGTCATTCATCTATCCACCCCATCACCTTGAAGCTCACACTCTTCTTTCGCCTTCATTCTTGACATCAAGGCATGTCTCGACATTACGGTGCAGAAAGTAACAATCTTGAGGCTACGCAATTTTACGTGAATCCCTGGGGGAGAGACTCATCGAGTGAAATTCCTCGCACAGTAGCCTTTTCCGAAACGCCTCGCTTGACACCTTTTGTGGCTGAAGCGACGAATGCCATGGACGAGGACGCTGATATGAAGTCGCTAGGTCAGTGGTCACTGCTTCGAAAAAAGCTTGAGGCTGCTTCATCGAATTCTTAAATCAAGAAATAAATGCTGACTATTCTAGCAGATGCGGCCCTCCCAAGCAGGCCTGCTTCTAGCGGCGGTCTTGATGTTCTCGGAAAAGATGTGAAGCGCATGATGGACGCGATTCAGAGTCTGCGTCATCTTGGCTTTGAAAAGTCCGTAATACCGTTGCCAAAGATTGTGGTCGTCGGTGACCAATCTACTGGCAAATCTTCTGTTATTGAGGGCATAAGGTTGGTCCAATCCGTACAGTGGCAGATGAGGCTCATTAACAGTTCAATAGTGGCATCAAAGTCCCTCGCAAGGCTGGCACATGCACAAGATGTCCCCTCGAAATCAATCTTTCGCACAGCGAACAAGCATGGCGCTGCAAGGTCTATCTTACAACAAAATACTTCTGCGATAAGAAATTGATGAAAGTGTCACGCAATAGCCCATTGGGTCCCTGGCACGAGTACCAGCAGCAAGAGGATCATGAGTTTGCATCTCTCAGACGCAAGGAAGACGTTGAAGAGGCTCTGCGCCGTGCGCAGCTTGCAACTCTCAATCCAGGAATGGATTACAACTTGTTTCGCTTGAATGTCCCGAACCGGGAGATACCTCCAGGCAATGAGTACGAGTTTTCACCCAATATCATCCGTCTTGATATGTCCGGCCCAGAGTTACCAAATTTGGCATTCTTTGATCTGCCAGGCATGATCTCGCACGTGGCGGAAAACGACCAGGTTGGTCAGCCAAGACTGATCGAGAATCTTGTTCGAGACTACACTTCGAGTCCCAACTCCATCATCCTCCTGACTTTGACGATGAACCACGACATTCAGAACTCGAAGACAGCGGGTTTCATACAGAGGATGAAATCGAGCGACAGAACGCTTGGCGTCTTCACCAAGCCTGATCTCATGTCACCCGACTGTGAAGACATGTTCTATCGCATCATTGCAAACAAGGAGGTCAAAGACTTCAGACGCAAGCTTGGCTATTTTGTGGTGAAGAACAATCACGATCCGAACATCAGTCATTCAGTGGCCCGACAAGAGGAAGCAATTTTCTTTGAGGAATGGCACAGACTTTACAGAAAGCTCGGTCAATTTCAGCACCGATTCGGAACCAACAACCTCCAACAGGAACTTTCCAGACTATTGGCAGAGCAAATCCGCGTTTGTGTGCCAACTATTCGAAGCGTGGTTGAGGAGAAGATTCAAAAGTTTGAGGGGGAGCTATTACAGCTCCCTAAACCTCCATCGGGAAATTTTCAACTTGAGCTGAACTCGACCATCACAAAGCTCCAAAAGCTTCTGCATGATCTCCTCAAACAAGGAAACTCGTCAAGTTTCATGCAAAACATGAGCAGATCCACGCAGGAATTTCGGGTCACTCTTGCTGAGAAGAACCAGCCGAGACTTGATCGCAGCATAGGCAGCCTGGAGGCCACTTCGCGAGATGCAAATTCTCCGTTGCCTTCTCGTCAAACTGTGGAGGCGATTGAAATTGATGATGATGATGAAAACGAGGAGATTGCTCCTGCGACTCCAGTTCACGTGCAATCACAACGTAAACGACCGGTTCCCAACTTTGGATCACAAACCGCCAAGCGTCCTCGTACCGGTGGCTCTCCTGTAACCAGTTTCTCCAAAGAAGGCCGGGTCTTTAGCCTTGAGGAGGTGAAAGACATACTCAATTCCAAAGACGATACTGGACTCCTTGGCTCTACAAATCCGGCAGCCACAAAAGAATTGTTCCTTCTTTCAAGAACTAAGTGGGCATCTCTGACAAACAAATATATTCAGGAAGGTGCGACACAGCTCGGAAATGCAATAATCGACAATGCAGCAATTGCATTCCGCCAACAGAAGCAGACAGAACTCTATCGGAAAGTAGTGAACGTGATTAGAAATCACGTCCTTGGCTTATTCAAGGAATTTAACAAATTCGCCATGCAGTTGCTCCAACTGGAGGGCACAGTCTTTACGTTCGACCGGACGGCAGTGGATAACTCACGCAAGAAGTTGCTGGACGAGATGCTGGCTGATCGACGCGAGGAGAGGGTCCGAGAGGCCATTGAGGAGGAAGAATCCCGCGGAAAAGTGATCAACCCAACGGCCCGGAGCCAGCGAATCTCTGCTGCTCGAAACGAGAAAACCACGAAGTCAGATGATGAACCTTTTCGCAGTGAGCTGGAGCAGCTGGCTACAGTGCGCGCTTACTACACATACGCGGCGACTCGATTTACGGAGCATGTCGTGCTTTTCTACCGACAATCGGTTCTGCCGCAATGCGGTGACGAGATTTGCAACCTCATTGTCAAAGAGCTGTGTCTTCAGGATGATTCAGACGAAGCGATGCAACACGTGAGGAGCTTGTTGGAGGTTTCACCAGAAGTTGCGCAAGAGCGTCAAAGAATCAATGACCAGCTGGCTCGTCTGCGTGCGGGTCTTGAGCGACTGCACGAGCTCGAAGGACCCAGTTCAAGCGACATGGTCTCAGATTCGTCAACCACACCGTGAAAGAGATGTCTGAAAACGCGTCACTTTGTAAAGACTCGGTAATAATGTACGGAGCATTGGAACTAATTCGGCCAAGGCGATTCCAGTGGAATTTCGGCCGTCGTTGGGTCTTGTTTGGGCCAAATTTAGTGTCGTGTCGGACGAGTCGACACAGAAGAGGGGATAAAAATACTCACTCTCCTGATGAATCAACTCTGACAGTAAGTCTATGAAGTGATGATGGGGATGGCAGCAACAACATTTCTTCATAGGCAACGTTGGTGACGTGGCTCTGTTGTATAGTGTCATTCGTCCTCTTAATTCTGTATTCTAGTCCTCAGCAAAAGCGCAAGTGCGCAACAGGAATGACTCTCAGGCAAAAATGTCGTGATAACTTGCAATGCTTTACTGCTACTCAGTGCAATCAGCCTCGTCATGGCATTTGCTTTGGCCATGCGCAAATGAACGCTGTCTGACTACGGCCAAGTCGAAGAAAAAGGTGGGCAATACACACTTGAAATAGACAGGTAACAGCATAATGATTCTGTAGTTTTGTACTTCATCTCGTTTGCCCTCTCAAACATGCCCCTATCTTGTGAGTGTAGTATAGATTTCATTCAATTACCTAGACAGGATTGGACATCCTGTGCAACTGATCCGGTCCAAGCTCTTTCTTTAAGTCAGACGAAAAGAACGGATACTCATGGCAAGAGGGCAGCCCGATGAAAGCAAGAAGCAACATGGTATCGATGAATACGTAGATCAATCAGCTCTAAGTCGCCGTCATCAACTACAACCAGGTTTCCTCTTTGGGAAATGATGAGATATAAACATGGTAGGCAGCAGCGATGAGAATAAGAATGCCGCCTCGCTGAGTCCTCAAACATTTTCCATCTGCAGGTCAACAGGCAGGCATATGCGACGCTAGCAAACAAAATCAGGCAAACAAAATCGGCCGCCAGTCGACCAGTCGCGTGCGTCTGGGCCGAGAAAGGCGTCAATGTCGGGTGCTAAGTGCGAAATGCGAACCGCACGTCCCTGCAGGGAATAAACACACGAGATTGACGCTCTGCCTCAAAACCTACCTAAACTTACTATGGCAGAAACCAAGTACACTGGCAGCCAACCCGGATGATCGCCGCCTGAGGTACCTGGGGAGCCGGGGCAGGCACTCGTTCGCTGCTGACAGCCTCAATACTGCCACCCCACACTTCTGCTTGTGCTTAGAAAATCCGGGACGCCACAAATCTAAGGTTGGGAGGCAGAGAGCGCGCACGTGCAACCTGCATTTCCTGTTCTGCGAAACTGTTTCTGTGCTTCTTTTGGCTGCCTAATTCGCAGGCTGATTGGAATCATGGGTGGCAGACAGCAACTGCAGCAGCACATTGAAAGGCTCGAGCCGCTTGCAGCAGCCTGGAAATCCCTCCCAGATGCCGATGCACAGCTGGCAGCCATTGCAGGCAATTCTAGTAAGTTGGTAGCCGAACGGGATTAGTGGGGAAGAGGGGGGTTAGTTCTAGTTGTGGGGAGGGAGCATCCGCTGTCAGCGTCAGGGGAACAATGTCGTCTGTGGCTCACGGTTCGCCGCAGATGTCACGCCCGGAGAAGGGTCCTTTGACATATGATTTCTCATGCTTGTTCCTGCTGATTTGCTTGCCACACAAAGTCTGCTACACCAGCGACAAGGGGAAAAAAAAAAAAAAAAAGAGAGAGAGAGAGAGGGAGAGAGAGGACGATGATGCTTAGCTGTTTATCGATACAGATCCATGGCCTCAAACTTACATGGGTTACGACTATACCTATTTCATTTCCACGACCTATCTCTGGATGTACCGTAAGGTGAATGAATCATCTCGAGAGGTCCGGGTCAGATCAGAGCTTGGTCTCTATGCTTTTATGTCTCTAGATTGCTGGACAAACAGTCTGTACCCCAGACAGCTGCGTCAGATTAGGAAATACAGCCACGCAGACGCCATGCTCATTTGCATTATTCGGAACGCAGCAGTCAAAACAGCTATGAGAAGCTTTAGCAGCTGATGCCTCCGCTGCTGCAGCATTCAGCGTGATTCAAGGTGTTTTTTTCTCTGGTGAGCCAGGTACAAGAAACTCTCTACCTTGAACATTCGTTGCCTTCAGCAGTAGGACAAAGGCTGTTGGGTCCAGTGTTTTCACTCCACAAAGCTTCGCCGAGACTCGCTCACCTTGTCTGCGCCAATCTATCACGCCATGCCTCTTCTGAAGTCCGAGCCCCAGGCCCTTCTTTGGCTGCTTCGAAACACGGCCGTAAAGAGACGAACTCGGCCCGTCAAGGAGACGGCTGGCCAGCGCTGTAGCAGCCGTGATTCGCCTGCGCGTCTCTCGGCTGACCTCGGCTTCGAATCTTCTTGCCGAGGTTGACATCCAATTGGCTGCCGCCATCGGTGGCGGGTCACGGTATCGCACTCATTTACCATCAGCGGCTCTCACGAAGGCGGAAATGTGCGCCCACGAGCAATGAATGCGCATGAAGAGATTGGAAGGCTCCCGTGATAATGTGGGAGGTAAGCATACTGTGCAAGAGAGAATAGGTAAGAATCGACATTGCTGCTCGTCGTCGTCGTGGTCCTCGCCGCCGAAACGAAGCAGAAACTTAAACCCTGCGTCTGCCGAATAGAGAGCTTACCTACCCCAGGTATCAGCGTGGCTGCCAAACGTTCAGAGAAAAAAGTTCTTTCATCCTCGGCCTGCCTGAGAGATCGTGTGTGAGAGAGGGTCATGCTTTCCTGGTCGTCGGCTTTTCTAGGGTGGATCTCTATCAGACAGATGCCCCATACATATGAGTCGCCAGGCTGCGACTTTTGCCCCTACGTATAATTGTTTTTTTCCCTCCCTCCCCTCCCTCTTTCTCTGGATTCTTTCCCTCATCTCTTGCATCTGCTTGTAGCTACCGTGCAGTCGCCGTTACACTCGTCTGATCATATAACCGTGAGGTCAGCGAGCACCGCAAAGGACCCCTCGTCCTCAATCACCCTCCCCTCGTGCGCCACGCACGCAGCTTTGGGTTCTTATTTTTTCTTCGCTCTGCTGGCATCTGGACACCCCTTGCCACAATTATCAACTTTCTATTTCCCAAAACGATCATTCTCCACACGGTAAAGCGCCTACAGACTGAGCGAAAACCGTCACGATGGGCTCCGAAAAGAACGAGATTTTCGATGTAATCATCGTTGGAGCCGGTATTTCCGGCATCAACGCCTCTTACCGTGTTCAGTCCCAGCTCCCCGGCTCGAGCTACACGGTTCTCGAGGCCCGAGGCGGCATGGGCGGCACCTGGGATTTCTTCAAGTATCCAGGAATCCGCTCCGATTCTGATCTGCACACCTTCGGCTTTCCCTGGCGGCCATGGGAGGAGCAGCGCGCTATCGTGGATGGCGCCAACATCTGCCGTTACGTGCGCGAGACGGCAGCATCGGCTGGCATCGACAAGCACATTCAGTACCATCACAAGGTTACGAACAGCAACTGGTCGAGCGAGCAGCAGCTGTGGACTATAAACTGCAAGGTCGGTAGCGAGCAGAAGGACAAGATTGTGCGTGGTCGCTTCGTTATCCTCTGCACCGGCTACTACGACTATGAGGAGGCTCTGCCCGCCACCATCAACAACATCGACAAGTTCAAGGGTACCGTCATTCACCCTCAGTTCTGGCCTGAGGACCTGGACTACACTGGCAAGAAGATCGTGGTCATTGGCTCTGGCGCGACAGCAGTGACGCTGCTTCCGTCGTTGGCTGACAAGGCCGAGAAGGTCACTATGCTGCAGCGTTCGCCTGGCTACCTGATCACACGACCAGCAACTGACCCCACGAACGTCTGGGCTCGTCGTTTCCTGCCCCGCAGCTGGGCCAACTTCCTCATCCGCTGGAAGTTCCTGCTGCTGCCCTGGATCTTCTTCAACTTCTGCAGAGCTTACCCTTGGCTAGCACGCCGCGCTCTGAAGAGGCGCACCATCGCCCAGCTCCCCAAGACCATCCCCCACGACCCTCACTTCGAACCGGCATACAACCCTTGGGAGCAGCGCCTGTGCATGTGCCCCGATGGCGACTTCTTCGCTGCGCTCCGATCCGGCAAGACTGACGTTGCCACCGGCCACATTGATACCATCACTGAGAAGAGCGTGATTCTCAAGAGCGGCCAGGAGCTTGAGTGCGACATTCTCGTGACCGCAACCGGACTTAAGATCCAGATGGCTGGCGGCGCTGGTATTTCCATCGACAACGAGCCCGTGGTCTTGGGCAATAAGTTCCTGTGGAAGGGTGTGCTGGTGCAGGATGTTCCCAACGCGGGTGTTTGCATCGGCTACACCAACGCCTCGTGGACATTGGGTGCCGACTCCTGCGCCCAGCTCATGACCCGCCTGATCAAGAGCATGAAGGCACAGGGCGCAGCTGCCGTCGTTCCTCGTGTCACCGAGAAGCTCCAGGCTGCACCTGTACTCAACCTCAACAGCACCTACATCGTGAAGGCGGTCGAGAAGATCCCCAAGGCTGGCGACTCGGGCCCGTGGAAGGCGCGTACCAGCTACTTCCGCGACCTGTGGAACGCCAAGTACGGTGATCTGACTGCCGGTCTGGAGTTCCTCAAGCCCGTCAGCGCATGAAGTGGGTTTCAGAATTCGCCTGCAAGCCGGTCTGCCTACCGACAACCAGCAAAACCTTGACCGACCATCGCAACATACTCTCTATAACATCGCCATCACCTATAGCAGCGTCAGCGGCAGCAGTAACCTGCAAGTATAATGCAGCAACAATAAACCACACAACACAAGAGGAGGGAAGAGACTGACCGTCCGTCGCTCGCGTCACGTCTGTGTCTGGAAAAACACCTTGTATATACCCAACCGAATGGAGTGGAGCGGCAAGAAGAGAGCATCGCCGGCCTGCCTCTTTTCATATCTTGCCGCCTGGCAGCAATGAGGAGCAGAGTGGGAAGTGCATGCTTGAGACGACCCAAGCCCATCACTTGGGAAGCGAAGAAGTATGAGGAGATTCGACGACGTTCACATGGGCGCTTTCTTTTCCTTCGCGAAAGAAGGAAGCCTTCATATTCTATGTAGATGACACTTTGACGGGAAAGATGGCACCTTTATATGTTCGTACAAGGTCACTTGGGGACCTCATCAGGTACATTTGGAGTCAGAGCTTCAATTCTCTAGCATGAATACTTATGTTTTATATGTTAATTTGAATTTGCCTTCCCTTGCTGTTCTTGGAAATGAAGTGAAATTGCGCCGGTAAATTAAAGAGTGCTTCTATGCGCCGCGGTGAGGCGGATATCGATTTCTTAGTAATCGGTCTCACTCTAGCCGTTTGCTGTAGCCATGACAATGCTGCCCGCACGATTCCTGCTTCCTGAGTTCTACTCCGCCATATTGCTGGCGTTGTCGTGACTTTGACAACCTTTGCGGCTGGCCCGTTGCCTACCTACTGTTGCCAAAGTAAATTCCAGCTCCTGTCAATTGGACCCTCTCTCCCCCTTGACGCCTCCTCTTATCCAATCACGGCTTCAGCGCCTATTTCTTCAGAACTCAACAACCTCTCGAATAGCGTCGTAGATGCGTGCAATGTCCGGTACCACGAACCTCTCGTATGCGAGGCCGGTGTGCGTTGCCCACCCAGCAACGCGACGCACCGGTGCCTCGAGCTTGAGGAAGGCACCCTCCTGAATGCTGGCTGCTACCTCAGCACCGACTCCGGCGTTCTGCATGCTCTCGTGCACCACCACTGCCCGGCCAGTGCGCTCTACGCTGCCCAGCACCGTTTCGCGGTCCCATGGGTAGATTGTACGCAGATCGATCAGCTCCACGCTAACGCCAAGGTCCCGCTCCGCTGCTGCAATTGCTGCAGACGATGTGTACAGTGGATGCCCATAAGTTACAATCGTCACATCTTTACCTGGCTTGACCACTTCGGCCTTGCTCAGGGGTAGCTCATAGGCCTCAACTGGCACCTCCTCGACTGCGGCGCGGTAGAGGATCTTTGGTTCCATGAATATGACCGGATCGCCGCTGTTGATGCTCGCCAATAGCAGTCCCTTTGCCTGACTTGGGCTCCGCGGCATGACTACCTTTAGTCCTGGAATGTGTGTGAACAGCGCTTCCGGGCTCTGTGTGTGGTAGAGGGCACCGTGTCCGATGGCTCCGCATGGCATCCGCACCGTCAGCCCGCCAATGTTTCCGCCAGTGCTGCCCTCGCGGTAGCGCCACTTTGCTGCCTCGTTGACCAGCTGGTCAAAGGCCGGAAAGACATAATCTGCAAATTGGATCTCCGCCACCGGCTTCATTCCTTGTGCTGCCGCTCCAATCGCAAATCCGGCGATTCCTTGCTCGCTCAGTGGGGTGTTGAATACCCTCCCGCTGCCAAACTCGGCCGACAAGTTCATGCTACATCGGAACACGCCGCCGAAAGCCACATCCTCGCCGAACAGGAGGACCGAGTCATCCGTACGCAGCGCGTGCGCTAATGTACTATTGATCGCTTGGAAGAAGTTCTGTCGTGACGTTTGCGGAGACGATGACGGGAGCTCGGACGATGCTGCATACAGTGATGATGCGTTTTGATGGAGGATTGGAGTCGTAGAGTAGTCAATGGGGAGGTTCAAGCGGGCTTTGGCTGGTGCAGCTGAGGAGTAAGGTCGTTGTCTTGTGCAATTCGAGCTGCGAGATGTCGGGGCTGGTGGTGGAGATCGAGGACAAAGAGTGATCCCGCCATGATTGAATGTCCGAGTCGAGGAAGCGAGCCCCTGAAGAGGCCGGCCCAGGTGCATGCGCGTCATAGAGCGCATCGTGCTTTCGATATCACCGCATAGTCGTGTTGCAGTTTCAAGAGGAACTTAACAATGCGCTGAGAAGGAAAGAGAAAAGCCGAAATCAATCCTTGTCAGACCATGAAAGCGACTCAGCAGCACCTGTGGGGGCGGACTCCCGCCTCGAGCCGTGGGGAGCCGCGGCGCACTTGCTGCTTTTCGGGCTTGTGCTCCGCCGCAAGCTCAGGACCTTCAAAATTCTTATGTCAGCAAACCAAGCTCCGAACTAAAGACTCCAGCTCCAATGGGTGGTTTCGCGAAGTACTAGTAATGATTCCTCAAGCTTTCCAGGGTCCGTCCCGAGGCCAGCTCTACATGAGGAACTTCTTTCAGCCACCACGATAGTCAGGTCTTGTTTGTATTCTGTTTATACGTTATACATTGACCCGTGTGTACAATATGGCGACCATATATCAATCTTTACCACTCTTGCGTCATGCGGCACCTCGATTGTCCAAGAAGTTCTTCACTTGCCAGGCGGCGACCTGCGGTGCGAGATCACCATCAACTGCAAAGGCCTTTTCCCATGATGCTAGGATCCTTTCTCCCCTAATGCGAACGATTCGTGGCAACGCTACCAGAAAACAGACTCCTTCTGCTCCTTCTCAACTTCGAATATCAGCCCAGACTATTCGAAACAACTCGACTTCTGCGTCAAGTTTCGAAGGTGTCGCCTCTTCATCCTATTCCTCATCATCCTCGTTCTTTCCAGAAACATCATCCCGGTCGGTGGCGATATGGCTGCTGGCGTCGGCAGCTTCAGTCTATGGTATCGTCGTGTTCGGCGGCCTGACTCGACTGACCGAGTCTGGACTGAGCATTACTGAGTGGCGGCCAGTGACGGGATCGATGCCGCCACGGAACACGGAAGATTGGCAGGATGAGTTCAACAAGTACAAAGCGTCACCTGAGTTTCAACAATTGAATTCGCGTATGGATCTGGAAGAGTTCAAGAAGATTTACTGGATGGAATGGACACACCGGCTCTGGGGCCGCGTAGTCGGGCTCAGCTTTGTCCTGCCGGCCGTCTACTTCGTTGCGAGGCGAAAAGTCAGCAAGAGAATGACGGTCGGATTAGCTGGGATAGCTGGCCTGATTGGCTTCCAGGGCTTCATTGGGTGGTGGATGGTCAAGAGCGGACTGAAGGACGACCTGTTTGCGCCTGGCAGCCACCCGCGGGTTAGCCAGTATCGATTGACGGCGCATCTCGGCACGGCATTCATCTGCTACACGGCGATGCTGTGGAGTGGTCTGAGCATCTTGAGGGAGCGTAAAGCACTACAAAACCCGGAGAAGTCGATGAAGCGAATTCAGCTGCTGCAGAGCGGTGCACTGAGGACCTTCCAGCGCAGCGCGTTCGGTCTGGCCTTGCTCGTATTCACGACAGCAATGTCAGGTGGTTTAGTCGCCGGTCTCGACGCTGGACTGATCTACAACGAATTTCCTTATATGGGTGACGGCCTGACGCCTCCCGCGTCAGAGCTCTGGTCGGCATTTTACTCGAAACGCGCTGACGGCAGCGACCTATGGTGGCGCAATATGTTGGAGAATCCGTCACTGGTACAGCTGGATCATCGGATCCTAGCAACGACAACAACGGCAGCGGTACTGGCGCTGTTCGCGTACTCACGCCGCTCTCCCAAGCTTCGTGCTGCCCCGCTGCCTCGCAACCTCGCGCGTGGCATGCATGGTCTCATCGGCTTCGTTGGTCTCCAGGTCGCCCTTGGCCTGACAACACTGCTGTACTTGGTACCAATCCATGCAGCTTCGGCTCACCAGGCAGGTGCTCTGGCTCTACTGTCCATGGCCACTATTGTCGTTGGCCGTGGTCATGTCTCTCGTCATACTGCAACTTTGGTTGCCCGTAGGCTCAAAGGGACGGCGGTAAGAATGCCACAGTAGGTTAAGTGCCAAAGTCTAGCGTAGTTGGTGGACTGAGATATGAAAATTCGGCTCCATGTGAAGTCTCTGTTCTCAGATTTAACCTTTTATTTCATGTACGATATGAATTTAAGCAGAAACATTACTCTACGAGCTTCACATATGAACTACTTCTCCTATCCTATGCCAACGTAGTCTCTTTCCGATATGTTCGACACGCAATTACATAGACGCTCAACTGTTAGCGAAAGAGTATCTTGACGTAGAATCTGATTGTCCGGCCTGATTATAGAGAGCTCACTCTATATCTCTATCTATTTCTTTCAGGACGTGCGTTTCATGTTCTTAGTTGTCTCTTAATACGAGGTGCGGATGAAAAAGCGTGAGAGATCGGACAAAAGCAGGGAGCGGATGCAGATGTAGCAACGCAGATCTGGGATGATTCAAATTTGGACGCGGGCCTTATCTCTGCGACCCGGAAGCCGAACAACGAGATAGGAAGACAAGGGGCATACAGAATTTTGTCAAAAAAGCATTGTTTCGGGTCAAAGCTGTGAGTCTCGCTGTTCGTCTAGTGGCTTCGTTCATGACGTTATTCGATATCAGAAATCTATCTGGCCTTCTTTCCTGTGGATGTCCAAGCAGATTCAATCCAGACTCGATGTAACGTTCGAGAACTCGCCCTTCTCTAGCTTCGTCTTCCAGAAGATTGGGTTGGTGTCGTTGAAGCCGTGCTTTACCCACCCACTCTCCTTCACATGATACAAGTTGATGAAGCCGCCGGAGAAGGCATCTCGGTGCGTTGCAGCCAGGATACTGCGCCGACCCAGCTCTAGCGCGTCTTCCTCAGTTAGGTCGTACTTGTACTGGGCGTCTAGCACACCGTAGGCAAACGTCTGGCCCGATCCGACACAGAACAAGTTGCCACTCAGCCGCGTGCCGTCCGAGTCGATGTAGTACAGTGCTGGGCCCTCTTGTGGCGTAACGCCTGCGATCATAGTTCCCATGCTCAGCCCCATCCCCTTGTAACTGTACACCAGGTTGGACAGCACTTTGGAAGCTGCAGCCACCGAGATGCGTCGCTTGTGCCGCAGCTCGTGCAGCCGGCACTGCATGCCCAGATACGCCAGCCAGTACTGGCAGTCGGCCGCACCACCTGCCATTGTGCCCAGCATTTTGTCGTTGATCTCAATAACCTTCTTGACCGTCTGACTGGCAATCCAGTCTCCCGCCGTGGCTCTTGAATCCGTCGCGATGATGATTCCGCCCTGGAATCGGAACCCAAGCGTTGTGGTTCCGTGTGCTAGCTTGATCGGACAGTCTGGGTTGGCATGATCGTCTGTGTGTGCTCGGAGCCATCCAGAGGGCTGAACGAGTAGGAGGGGTTAGCCCATGATCTCAAAATGTCTTTGAGCACTTAAGCACATAAAAGGATGACACAGAAGATGGCACAGCCTTACATTAGACACTGGCGGAAGTGCAAACTTGAGTGAGAGTGAAGGGTTGCCTGTCATGAGCTCATCCTGCTCCTCCTCCATCACCGTTTCCTCCAACCGAGCCGGCTGGCTGTAGCGAGCCACGAGGGCATCCATGTCTTCTTGCTTCTGAACAAAGTTGAGCAGAAGTAGATGGTAGCCTAGAGAATAACGAAGCAGAATAATATTATTGAGAGAGGGCTGGGTATTCTGGATTCGAGGCCTGATGGATATGTAAAACGCCCTCCGCGGCGGTGATCAAGTAGCGGGCCACTCGGAGTTGCCAGAGAGCTCCAGGCAAGCACTACGATACGCGGCTGATTGATGCTGTAACGGACGCTGAGCAACTTTAGCCTAATACTGCACTTGCTGTCACAGCCAACTCGAAGACTACCGACCAACAGTCGTCAACATCACAGAAGTACGGTCCCGATATGATTATTGTGGTATATGGATGCTGTCACGATGCGTCTTTCATGATCAATCTAGCAAATTCAAGTGTAACTTCTAGAAAACTACAGTTCTGAAGAGCCGAATCGAGCCACATGTGGCGCATGACAACTGAGGCTGACAAATTGACTTGGCATTCTCTGTTGCCGCTAACGCCATTTATCATTCCTCACTTGTTTCACTCCCATTATTTGCGGAAAAGCCTCCACAGGTTTCTTTGATAGCTCACCGTCATCCTCCCCACTCAACACACGATTCAAGAACTCTTCGGCTGCATTCGTTCCCTTCAGGCTCTTTGCCCCTTTCTTACGTCCTATAAGAAGGTTCTTATCATCGCGACTTTCAATACACGACTGCGCAACGTGACGCGGCAAAACACACTTCAGCCTCAAACATGGCTGCAACAGTCACCCAAGACTCGGATCTTGCGATCCAACTGCAGAACTTAGTTCAGCCAAAGCTCGTCGAAGCAGGCTGGAGTGCTGGTGATTCGACGCTGGCAGAGTACATCGTGCTCATGTTGGTCAATGGCAAAGACAAAGACCAAGTTGCTTCAGAACTCGCCAATGACCTTCTTGGGCTCTCACCGGAAGACGACAGTACGAAAGAGTTTGCACAATGGCTTTTTGATCAGATCGCGACGCTGAGCGGGCAGGATCCGTCTGCGCCGACACAGATACCTACAATGGAGGAGGCTACGGCCGGCCAGAGTCCTGTCGCAGGCGTGTCGTCTGATGCCGATATGGGCAGTGGTATGGACGTAGAACAGAACCAAAACATTCCTACTGGTCCCAGATCAATGCGCAACGGTTCTAACAGCAGAGGTGGCAATGGTCGCCGAGTATTGGGCCACGCCGACCGCGCGATGAGCCGCACTAGCGACTCCATGCTGCACAAGGTCCGCAACAATAGCACTGAGCGGATAGGACGACATCCTCCACGCGGTCCAAGAGGTGGCATGCTCGGTAACCAGTTCAAGGGCCCTGGTGGCGCTGGTCGGGGCCACAATTTCAATCCTCAGGCTTCCCAACATCAGCAAAACCAGCTCATGCAGCTCATGAATCAGTCACAGGAGTTCCTCGACCGAATGGAGATGATGCAACAGCTTCTGGCTGCGGGCAATCCTCAAGCCCCTCACGGCATGATGGGAATGAACGGCGCTGCCGTGAATCCCAACTTCAGAGCGGCGAGGTCCTTGGCAGATCGCATCAATGGTGGTCAGAGGGGTGGCGGCAGGTTCGGTGACCGAAAAGGCTCGCAACAGAGCAACTCAAGTCAGAAGAATAATGGCACTGTCAGTGGAGCGGCATCCGGCGGTGATGCTGAGATGGGCAATGACGCGTCTATGGAAACCGACTCTATCACCACCAATAATCAGCAAGATGCTGACAAGACTATCTGTCGATTCAACCTCAGGTGCACAAAGTCTGATTGCCCGTTCGCTCATCAGTCGCCAGCAGCACCTCCCGGCACTACGGTGGACGTAAACGATACGTGCACGTTCGGCGCAGCGTGCCAGAACCGCAAATGCACGGGTAAACACCCATCACCAGCCAAGCGGGCACAGTTTCAGGCAGAGCAAGAATGCAAATTTTGGCCAAATTGCACCAACGCTCATTGTCCCTTCAAGCACCCATCGATGCCTCCGTGTCGATTTGGCGGCGATTGCAATAAGGAAGATTGCAAGTTCACTCATGTGCGGACGCTCTGCAAGTACAATCCGTGCATGAATCCTCACTGCTACTTCAAGCATGCAGAAGGTCAGAAGCGCGACAGCAAATGGGTCAAGGACAAGGATTCAGATGTGAACATGGCAGCGGATCACGTCAGCGAACGCAAATTTGTCGACGAGACCGCCACGGGGCCTGAGGAGCTGATCAAGGTCGAAGAAAGGCAGCATGCTGACGCTGCTGCTGAGACCGCACCCACCACTGCTCCTGCAGCAGATGTCATTACCTAGGCATTTAAGCATCTTCAACTTCCCAAGGGTGTGGAATCAGGGTTGGTAACAAAATTCAGAACTGAGAAGACCACTTCTTTTTCTTGTGAGAGAGGCGATCGAGATGGATGACCGCAATCATGGATTCGACGAGGATACCCAGGTGGATTCATTTAGCTGGAACGACAAAGCAGAGGAGGAAAGCAAAAGACTCAATCATGTCTTTGAGTCAAGGTCTGAGGTTTATCATGTACACTAGATTATGCTCCTTTGCGATGATTTCAAGAGGGCTGGGCAACCGCATTGAAAGCCCCAGAATACATTACATTAGCGCTGCGGCCAGATTCAATAAGTAATCTGGACCATAGCTACGACCGCAGCAGCATCCTTCCTATCAAATCCTTGAGTCCAATGTAAGTCGTCCAGCAAGAAATAATGCCAACCTATTCGACCATTCACGGTCCAGAAAAAGCTGCACCCCAGTCGAAACAGCTTTCTACGGCGACATCTCCGAAAGGTGTGCCTTATTGCGTCACTCTCTTCTCACCACAACCGGCACCCGAATCGTCTCTCTGCAAGACTGAGCTGGGCCGAGATCAATCGCTCGGTGAGTAAAGTCGACCTCTGGCACTGCAAGTATGTCAATCATGGTGGGTGAAGAACCCCTCAACACCTCCGCCCGTGCGGCCGCTATCTGCCATTCCATCAATGAGTCTACATATCTCTGCCGACATACACCTGCTTCTGGCTTGCAAAAAGGTGCCGTTCAAGTCTTCGAACTACAACCATATTGCCCTCTCCGACCGGACAAATTCGTTCGCGGTTCATCAGTTTTGGCACTGAGAAAATGGACAGCACTTTGCACCCACCTTCGGGTCTTTGGAGGCCAACACAACTACAGGCACTGTACTATGGGCCAGGCATAGTGAAGGAACATCTACTGGAGACCCTGCCAACCAGTGGTTCAAAGGCGTTTATTATAACCACATCCTCGCTAACTTCCAAGACTTCGTTGATCGGTGATCTTGAGAAACAGCTAGGCTCACGGTTGGCGGGAACGTTTGACAAGATTGGACAGCATGCGCCAATTGCCGACCTGGACAAGGCAGCGGAGATGGTGCTGAAGGACTCTTCCATCGATACGGTGATCAGCGTCGGTGGCGGATCGCCCATTGATAGTGCCAAAGCTATCTCACACCGGAGCAATGAGAAGGCTGGCAAGCTCCTGCGTCACATCTCCATCCCGACTACTCTGAGTGCCGCGGAATGTACCTTGCTGGTTGGTTTTACAGATGAAAAGGGCAACAAGACCGGCCTCCGTAGCCCGGAGCTCGTGCCACATGTCATCTTCTATGATGCGATCTTTGCTCTTGAAACGCCCCCATGGCTCTTTTTGAGCACTGGTCTTCGCGCACTGGATCATGCGATGGAACTGATGTATCACCCACAAAGCTCAGAGGTGCCAACGAAGCGCATGGCACTAAGCGCTGCACATGATCTATTCACCTACCTACCAAAGTACAAGGCGAACTCAAAAGATGTAGAGACCATCACGCTTCTGCAGCTAGCAGCTTATGCAAGCCTAGGGTTCCTCGGCCTAAACCTGAAGGGTGGCATCGGTCTCAGTCATGCGCTTGGGTACGCGCTGGGTAGCCCGTACGGCATCCCTCACGGCATCACCAGCTGCCTGACACTTGGCCACGTTGTCAAACTCAAGGCCCAACAGTCCGATAAGGATGCATCACAAATCGCGAGGATGGCACCAATGTTTGGATTGTCTCGTTCCGGAGACGACAAGAAAGATGGCGAGGCAGTTGGTCAGGCTATCCTCGACTTGGTAAAAAACCTTGATCTGAAGAAGAATCTCAAATCAGATTACAACGTCGGTGAAGATAAGCATGCAACCATCACAAAGACTGCGACTGGACAAGACAATGGGCCTCTACATGATGCAGTGTTCAAGATTGTGGAAAAGCTGTGAGACGTTGCTTTTGACTTCAACGGGCTCGATTGTGATAGCACTTGATCTCGTGATTAGGATGCTGAAGAAGCTCAAAGGGATACCACAAGGAACCGACTTATTTTGTGCCTTATTGGAGAGTATTTAGAACAGTGAATTAAGTTAATGGATGGTATACAAATGTGGCTCTGGGTTGTCCTCCTTATGCTTGGGTCATTGGATACCGTTCGTTTAAATAGCCATCTGGGCGTGCGTACTGCCTGAGTATGTGTCCCGTAAGTCCGTTGGTGAGATTATGATCACCAAAGTGTTGAGCTAGAGTTGTTCGAAATCTTAACCATTCCGAGATTAGAGGATACTAGATAGCAAAGGCTTGTCAGGATCTCTATTCTTGTCCTCTCTCTGTCTAATCCCTCTTGTTATCTTCTTACGTGTTTAAAGGCAACCTGCTCGGCCGAGTATATCCAAGTCGGACAAATAATCTGCCCGCCCTTTGCGCATATCGCGTGTGGCTTTACGGCCATCAGCGGAGATACTTGGAGGCTGCAACCTTTTGCAGCAGTTCCGACTACTTCTCCGTTACGTTAGAGGCGATTGTGACCACAGTGTCGCCAAACAGACCTCGCTTAGTACTCTGAGCCTTTCACCTAGTATGATCATGGCAAGAACCTCGGGCCAGGTCGCGCCGCAGACGTGCTATCTGGATCTCAAATCATAGGCAAGGGAACGTCATGCAGTGAAGATGCCCCACCTTCAGAGCCGCAGTCCATACAGTCAGCCACGGGCTGAGGGTGAGAGATTTTGTTTTCATTTGTTAATGTTCTAAGTACCTCGGAGGTACCTAGCTCAGCACCAGGAACCAGAGCTACTACGTGCTTGTGTAATTCTTTATCATTGTTCTAGTTTGCCTATAAATGCTCGACTATAGCTCTTCTTGGGATTGTTCGCTCTATGTAGCATATTGAACTACGATCTATCGCCCGAATCAACATCTTACAATTACAATGTCTGCTACAATGCGTGCCGTCGACATCAAAGATGGCAAAGGCCCAGCGGAAAGCCTTTTCATCGCCGACAATGTGCCTATGCCAACAGCCCGACCAAGTGAAGCCATCGTCAAGATCAAGGCCTTTGGCTTGAACCGAATGGACATAATGCAGCGAGAAGGACGCTATCCTGTGCCTCCGCATGCGTCGAAGACGCTGGGCGTTGAGTTCTCCGGCACCGTTCACAAGATCGCGCAGAACCCGGCAGGAGAAGATTTCAAAGAAGGCGATGAGGTGTTTGGCTTGGCATACGGCGGTGCATACGCGGAATACATTGCTGTGTCCGAGCACATGCTGATCCACAAGCCGAAGGAGATTTCATTTGAAGAAGCAGCGGGCATTCCAGAGGTTTGGATTACGGCAATTCAAGCCATGTATTTGATTGGCGAATTTGCACCTGGAAAGAGCATCCTCTGGCATGCTGGTGCCAGCTCAGTCAGTCTGGCGGGCATTCAACTCAGCAAAGCCGACGGTGCAAGTGCCATATACTCGACCGCGAGTAGCCAAGAAAAGATTGACAAGGGAAAGAGCCTTGGCGCGACCGATGGCTTCAGCTACAAGACGCAGGACTGGAGCAAAGAGGTCATCAACGTGACAGATGGCAAAGGAGTTGATGTGATTGTCGACTACATTGGCGCACCTTACCTTCAAGGCGATATTCAAGCTGCCGCTGTCGAGGCACGTATCGTGTTGCTGGCCTTCCTGGGTGGTACGAAGCTGCCTGAAGGTGTGGACATCAGCCCACTACTTCTGCGCCGCATCCGTATCGAAGGTAGCACACTGAGGGCCCGGGACGAAGACTACCAGGGCAGGCTGAGGAATAAGCTGGTGGAGAAGGCTCTGCCTAAGCTGAAGGATGGCACATTCAAGGTTGTCATAGAGAAGGTGATGCCGTGGAACGAAATCACCGAAGCACACCAACTCATGGAGTCGAACAAGATCAGTGGGAAGATCATATGCACCGTCGCGTAAACTCCAGAGCACTTCTTGAGGAAGGCAAATGTACAAGAATAATCAAAATGTATACTCTTCCTTGGCTATGCCTGCTCAAGCTTGATGCCATACACCACACTTGGATGTTGATTGACCGCCACAAAATATTTTGTACGTTTTGAAGTGTTTAACTTGATTGAACTTGAATCCATGATGATAAGAACAAGGTTTCTGACTCGACACAACAATAAGAATCAACTGCTTGATGCTAGTCCCCTTTTCAATCTTAGATAGGATAGCTGTGGGAAGTTTTGACCTCAACACGAAATTTTCTTCAGACTTGATAAACGGAAATTAATGCACGCTTAGGAGCTGTTGATCGTCTTCGGGTGAACTCTAAGTTGGTAACGACTACTAGTATCTAGACACGGCAAAATTGGCGATTGCCTGCAGTTGAGTAGCGATCCAATTACCACACTCTTTAGGCAGAATGGCAGGCAAGGCATTGGGAACCTGTTGACCCGTGACGCCAGTTACGAACTAATACAAAAGTTGCCTTTTTGCGGGGTCAGAGGAGCCAATCATTTAGTTGATACATCAAGCCAAACTTTAAGCTCCCGCGCCGAAAACCAACGTTCTGTCGATCGGGTGAATGCTTCCGCCACATACTAGGCGTTGCTCACTTACCCAGGATCTCTACAGCCGTTAAATTTGGCTAATTGGCATCAGCGACCTCTATGGTGGCTGCCATCAATGACCTGTGCTAACATCACTGTGTCTTATAAGAATCGTCATGTTACCCTTCACTGTGTCGTCGTCGATGTCATCTGGCCGATCTTCACTGGGTTTGTGGCACTGCCCATCACCTGTAGCACGATTGGAACATGGCTCATACTCTTGAAATGCGGTTTCTGTTGATACTGCTCCTAGCTGGTACTTCTGGTGCAGCGCCAGCGGCAGACTTGGAAGCCAGAGTCAACAACGGTCTTGCTCGGACGCCGCCAATGGGGTAAGAAGATGAATCGCCTTCTCTTCACATGACTCCCTCTCTTCACAATATTTACACGTCTCATAGATGGAACTCGTACAACCACTATTCTTGTTCTCCAAACGAAGCCATCATGAAATCGAACGCTCAGGCGCTCGTAGACCTTGGGTTGAGCAAGCTTGGCTATACCTATGTCACGACTGACTGTGGCTGGCCGGCCGTGAACCGAACCAGCGACGGCAAGATGACCTGGGACTCGAACCTGTTCCCCAGCGGATTCCCTGCACTTGGCAGCTATCTTCACGGGCTCAATCTCAAGTTTGGCGTCTACTCGGACTCAGGTGTCAAAATGTGTAATGCCTACGGCCAAACAGCTCCTGCGGGCAGCTTGGGTAGGTTGGTAGACGGCAGGCAAATCAGCATTCGTGGGGCTAACTAGATGGACCAGGCTACGAATCTGTTGATGCCGCGACGTACGCATCTTGGGGAGCTGATGCCCTGAAATGTGAGAATTTGCAAGTCTTCAAGCCTGTTTGACATTAACTTTTCGCAGTTGATAATTGTTACGCCGAGCAATCGACAGGCTACCCTCAGACTGATTACACACCACCAATATCCCCTTCCAGCAGATATCAGAAGATGGCCGATGCCCTAAAGAGTACTGGACGTTCAATTCTCTACTCGATCTGCGATTGGGGCGTTGATTTTCCTTCAGCATGGGCTCCAGCCATGAGCAACAGCTGGAGGATCACGAACGACATAATTCCGGCCTGGAAGACCGTCTACCGCATTGTGAATCAGGCGGTGCCCCAGACGTCTCTCGCTGGGCCAGGCCAGTGGCTTGATCTCGACATGCTCGAGGTTGGAAACGGCATATTCAGTGACGACGAGGAGCGCACTCACTTTACTCTATGGTCCATTCTGAAGAGTCCGCTGATCATTGGCGGCCGCCTGAAAGATACTCAGGGTGCCATCAGCCAAAGCTCACTGAACATACTGTCCAATAAGGCCGTTATATCCTACAATCAAGACTCACTCGGCGTTGCTGCGAATCTGACTCGGCGATATACACAAGAGGGCTATGATATTTGGTCTGGTCCACTCAGCGGTAACCGCATGGTGGTTGCGCTTGTCAACTGGAACGGTGGCAGCAAAGCAATCACGTTCAGCCTGCAAGACGTTGGTTTGCAGAGCGCGTCGGCTTATGATGCCTGGGCCAACAAGCAGCTATCCACATTACGGACCAGCTATACGACGACGATCAACAGCCACGGAGTGACATTACTGGAACTGTCCCAGCTGTCTCCTGCAGGAACCTACGATACCTCCTACTCCAAAATTGCTGGGTAAGTTAAACCTCGATCGAGCTTTAGACAGGAGATACACTCCTTGATTCTTCTCAAACAGAGAAGTCCTTGTGATCTCTGTTCATAATCGCAAGCGCCCAAAATACCTGGCAAGAAGAGAGCACTCAGCTGATTCAAATACTCAACAGTAATGGAGCCATCACATTCTCAAGCATCTATGGCAAGACAACATCCTCAGCCTTCTCAGCGACCCTAGCCTTTGGAACAGCAACAAGCCAGGCCCAGACCCTGACCGTCACAAGCACCGCAGGCACCGGCACGCAGAATGTTGCAGTTACCAAGGGTGCTACAAGCGTCACCTTTCCACTCGCGCTAGCAGCCGGTTACTCCAACAGTATCACTCTAAGTTTCACTGGCAGCAGCAAGCCCAGCATCTCAAGCCTCGAAGTAGCCCTGCCCCAGGGCACCTTTGTGCCCGCCACATCCTTCAAACCTGGCGGATCAGCGACACTGACCAGCTGCAGCACTGGCGGCTGCGCACCCGTTGGCTCCAAGATCGGCTACCTGACACCCTCAGGCTCAGCCATCGCCCGCGTGCCCCGGACCTCCGCCTCCGTCTCGTCATCATCAGGTGGTAGCATCAGCCGCTACGTGGAAGTAACCTACTGCAACAACGACATCGCGCTGAGCAGTGCCTTCGGCGACGGCCGGAATGCGCGAAACCTGACCCTGGCCGTCAACGGCGCCGCTCCCGTCCGACTCGAAGTCCCGCTCTCAGGTCGCTCCAGCGAGCTGTTCTCTCCTGACCACGGCTGGGAGGACAGCGCCACGCTCGGTGTGCTGGTGCCTGGCTTCGGTACAGCCTCGGGGGCCAGTGACACCATCGTCGTCGGCAATGTCGGTGGCGATGCGGGCGTGCAGAGCTTCGGTGCGGATTTCGTCGGACTGAAGATTTATTGACATGGCAAGCGCCACGCGATGCCTACTGACATACCTATTCCGGTCGTTATCTGCCTATCAAATTAAACAAGAAAAATAGTTTACCTTTTAGTATATTGAAAATAGTTTAATCACATATTTCAAGGGTTATTTTATTATTTATATGAGGGGATTGAATGAAATACTTGATTATAGTAACGAACACATTCTCCATGAGAGGGGGCTCATGTCTTGCTCTCTGCTTGATGGTGAGGATTCAGACCAATACTGGTCGAGTGATGGCCGCTTTGTAGGATCTCTTGCTCAGGCAGTATTCAGCACAATATCCGTGAGCTGTTGGTATTTTTCTGATCAACTGGGGCAGATAAACGAACAATTGTGGCAACAGTATGATTGTGGTGGATACTGTTATTATTCTCGGCTAGAATACTTCTCCTCAAGCAACATCAAATTGCATCAATCGGCATGAAACGTTACGGGTCAAATTTTGTATAATTCTTTCTTTGGTTCAGCACTTGCAGTTCGCAGGAAATTTTCTTCTTTTTCTTCTATCTGGTCTTAACGGCCGCTTAGTTCGTTCCTACGGTATTGCTGTCGAAATCCCGACTTGAACAAGCGTATGTCTTCAAAGCCTGTGACAATCCCTGACTGTCATTGCGTATTGCAGGAACACGAACATGCAAAAATGGTGACAGTGTTGATCTGGCACGCCGCATTGACCGTGAAAACCTCCGTCTAACCTACAACGTATCCCATTTTGTCATAGACAAGTCTGTTTTTACATCTTCTCAGCGGTCGCCATCAATGAGCCTAGTTTGCAGTGCGTCAGTAATGCTTGCATCTTGTAATAGATGGAAAGAGTAGATTTGGTTAGGGTCATCGAACGGGAGAGCAAAACTGATGAGGATAGTACGATGCGAAATGCCGGGAACTCACCAATGAATGTCGTTACGAGTCGGCTGCGAACTTGGCAAATGTCTTCCGGCACTAGCCAGATGGTCGCGCCCATCTTTCTTGCAATGCTAATGGCTAGCTTCGCATTCAGGTAGGCCTCTTCATCTGTTCGGCCTGACGTGACCAAGTCGTAATCGACATAGCTGCTCTTCATCCCGTTCAAAACGTCCAAGAGGAATACAGCGTTGGCAATATTCGGGTCCTTGAAGCTCCGAATACTGCTGCTCTTGCCGCCCTTCTTTGCCGTTTCGTTTGCCCACTGCACCATCTGAGAGTCCGAAATCTCGCGCTTTCCCAACCTCTGCGCCAGACTGCCAAGTGTCTCCGTGATGTCGCGTCGCATCAGCTGCCAAACCAAACCCAGCGTCAATGTCCGCTGCCCGTCGGTGATATCTGCACCTTGAACTCCCACTAGCGAGAATCCGAGCTGTTTTCCAAGCTCGATGCTGTAGTTTGTGTTTTCTACCGCTTTGAACCGCATGAGCTCGTTACCACTGGCAGGTCGCTTGTTGACGTGGCGCCAATTCACACTGCCCTTGACTACCTTGTCATATGCCTGCAGTAATAGGGTCCCGTCCTTGAGGTCTTCGAAGAAAGATGTTACAGCTGGCTGCACATCCAGCGAATTCAGCCAGAGTGTGAACACACGAGCCTCACGTTCGCCTTCCGCATCAAAGTCCTCAACCTCCTGCTTTTCCTCTTCGGTGATCGGATCCAATCCCGGCCATGTGTTAAAGAGATTTGCAACAAACGCCAAATTAAGCTTCGGGTTGCCAGCAACTAGAGCGGTTGGCGTCAGGAACTTACGGCACTCCAGTTTCTCCGCATTCTGTAGCACCTGCTCTGCCCGCTGCAACAGATCGGGCGTTTGAAGAGGGGCTCGGCTGCAAAGATCCGGTTTGAGCTGATTGAGCAATACTGTATAGTTGTCACCCTCCTTGACGTCCGACGAAAAGTTGTTGACCCTTTTGTTCCAGCCTGCATTCTTGAGATGGTAATTGAACCACCTCAGCAATATCTGTTCTGGCGGCAATCTCAAGAACTGCTCCAAGGTCTCGTCGTCTTCAAGAAGTCGGTAGAGCTCAGGGTGCAGCTTGATATCGATCTTTCCAAGCAAGCCTCGTCGAATGACCTGCCATATCAGACCAAGAATTAGATGCTCGCGAATTTCGATTATGTCCTGGCTGCCAATGTTCACCACAGAGCATCCTATTGCCTTGGCCGATTCGATGACGATATTGTTGTTTTCTGTCATGTGGAAATTGTTCAACGTCTTGATCTTCCTTCCGGGCCTGTTCATAACACGCTCGTCGATTGTGTCTGGAACGCTGTCGTTGATCAATTTGGCCAACACAAGCCCGTCTTTGCATTGATCAAACATCTCAAATGTGTCCTCCGGGAATGGCAGTCTGTCGCCAATGTCAGGATCGCCAGCGAGTACAGCATTTATGTGTGAGGTGAAAGCCTGTCTCTCCTCCTCGTTGATGGTATGGGTGACATTAGCCGAAGATCCTTGAACCTGAATTCTTCCGCTTGTGCTCCCTGTGGGCCGGTGTCCTGCAGCTGGCACTGCTGCCGATGCTGCTGCCGCCGGCGCTCCACCACCTGCGCTGCTGAGGCCTCGCGCACGGCCGGTGGTCATGCGAGGTTGCGCGCCAGGCGCCACATCGCGGACCTTTGCGATAAGCTTGAATCTAGTTAACATCTTGGACGCTCTGGTTGTCACCTTATGCCACGCTTACATCGACATAGTCTTCAAGTTCAACACGCCTTGAGCTATCCAGCTCGACCTCCTTCAGTGCCTGTCTGACGACATCATACGGCTGACTCTCAGACGTTTGGGTAGCCTTGATCGCCGTCGCTTCATCGATATAGCCCTTGTCGTCCACGTCAAGTTTTCGGAAAGCATCGGCTAGGCCAAAGATGTCATTCTGTTGGAATTGAGGATACTTCCTACAATGAAGGCGTGATCAGTCGTCGCTGATTATTTTTTGAGATCGCATCACCAACCTCTGCAATTTGAGAACATTCATTTCGAAGGCAAGGCTTGTGCCTGCGAATGTTGTACACAGCTTAACCTCCTGCGGGGTAAAGAGACGACTCAGGTGATTCACACGACGTGAGCGGTAGTGAGTTGGGACCCAATTGAAAGAATGTGAGCACAATTATACAGTAAACACTGTCGCTGCCTAAAGGATTGCGCGTTCAGCGTAGTTGCAATGAATGGAGATTGATGAACCTGGCAGCGCGGCAGGTGTTCGGCTGCCACGACGCTGCCTGCTGCTTGAGTCGCGGTCGCCCATTCCAAATCTGCCCGCTGACGTCTTGGGAGTCCGGCCCCGCCAAGGCGCAGCTCATCGTATCGGCACCTCCCCTCCTGCCTGCGCCACACTGTCATGCTAGCAGCCTACGCTAGAAGCAAAGTTTTCCACTTCTGACGCATCTGGGAACTACCGTTTTGCAAACATCGGGCCGTTAAATTCAGAGGGAAATCTACTATCGTTCAACTCCAGAATGTTAATATTACTAAGCATGTAAGCACTGTCTCCAGCGGCCTCCTATTCCAAGGCGTTCGCATACAGCCCTGTTCTTTAATATTGCATTCCGTCTTCGTATCACTCATTGTGAGAACTCTTCATTTTTTTTGAGCACAAGTATCAGTATGCTAAAGCTGAACTATGGCAGCCTCATCCTACGGTCTTATTGATAATTGAATGAAGTTTCGTCAGCTGCATGATGTCCATAAAGCTAACGCCATCCTATCCGTGACAAAGAAAAGTTCGCCCATTTGAAGAATAGGAATCGCCCATTCACCGAATTTCAACAAGCTTCAGGTCGAAGGTCAACTCGGCATTTTTTGGCATGCCAGGTGGGGGCCTATTGCCGTAGGCCATGTTCGCAGGGACCTTGATCCGACGCTCGCCGCCTACTTTCATACCTTCAACACCAACATCCCAGCCCTTGATGACCTCCCCAGCACCCAAGGTGAAGCTGAAAGGTTTACCCTTTTTGTTTGCTGCAGTCTCAAGTTAATAAAGTGCATTTCACGCAGATAATAAAGCCAAGGTCACTATGCTGTGAAGAGTTTCGAGCGAGCAATCACTTACAGTCAAAGACTTTGCCATCCGCAAACTTGCCGATGTACCTCATCCCGATCTTCTGGCCCTTTTTGGCGGCCGGGCCACTGCCATCTTTGCGGTCATCGATGAAAACGCCTTGAACAGTACGGGTGCTTGGCGGCTTGCTTGACTCCTTCTTGGAATCGCTCTTCTTTGACTCGGCCGCCGCCTTGTCATTCTTTTTGTTGCCCGACGGCGTTGGGCCTTGCTCCAAGTTCTTGGCAAATTGGACCTTCTTATCCGATTTCTTCGCCTCGTCTTTTGGGGCGGCAACAGCTTCTCCAGCATTGTTTTTTTGCTTCTTTTGCTTTCCAGACTCTTTCTTGTCCGCCTTAATCAACTCATCAAGCCCAAGAGCCTCGGCACCGCGCTTCTTGCCTGTGCCATTGACGCTGACTAGCTTCGGCGCCTCTTCGTCGGAGTCAACCTCAGTAATGCGCGGATCTTCAAGGTCGTCCAGCTCATCGCTCTCATCCTCTTCGCCGTAGAGTTCGTCCTCATCGGGGGAGAGGTCGTATTCATCTTCTTCGCCGTCATCGCCCATTCCGTCAGGTGTGACGATGTAATTACCCGTAAGATAGATTGCATGCGTGCCCGTAACTTTGAAGAAGACTCTTTCACCCTCGCCGATGGTAATATCAAGAGGCTGCTGGTAATTCTTTGTCGGATCCAGTGTGCAAATGACAAACTCGTCGAGGTCCGTGTCATCACCTTCTTCACTGTCTTCGTCATGTTCATCGCCGGAAGCAATCCCTTTGCCCTTGTTGAGTTTAGCGCTGATGAGATCTTCCATGTCTTCATCCTCGTCTTCCTCGTCACCGTTCTGCAAAGCAGCCTTCAGAGCCTTAATGCCAGCCTCACGCTTCGCTTTCTTGCTCTTTGAGAGATCACTGGGCCCACCATTTGCCTCATCATCATCGCTTGACTCGTCCGAAACATCACCATTGAGAAGCTCTGCAAGGGCATCTTCATCGTCCTCATCGTCTTCGTCGTCCTCGTCGTCCTCATCGATCGGAACACGAATGAGCTTCAAGGTAGCTCGTGGAGGCGCATCGAATGGGATGTCTGCAGGATGCACGGGCTCTGCGGTAGGGTCGATTGCAGCCATGGTAATCCGAAACTATTGCAAACGTCAATGTCTCCGCCCAAAATTTTTTCGAGTGAGTACTTTCGCGCATTTTGCTTGCTTGTCAATCTCTGGGGACACACGTACTGATCCGGGGAAGTCATTTGTTTGCTGTAATGAATTAGCGACTTGTCTGCGGATTATAAGAGTTCCAGAAGTCTAGGACAGTAACTTACAGCTGGTACAGGCCCGTCGCCGCTCTGAACCTCGAGGCCATACACGGCCGTAGGAAACATGCCGGCCATGGCAATCCGCACAAATAGAGATACTTGCACTCTGTTATGAGAATTTATCAGACAACAGTCTGGTTTGTGAGTATCTCAGGCGTGTCTTGTGTGCTGTGAAGCTCTTCAAGACGAAATTCTGTGGAACGGTGGCTAGGTAGGTAGGTAGAGCTTCGAGCGGCGAAGAGCTCCAACTTTTTTTTTTCTCAAACAACCAACATTCAGCCTAGCAGTAGAGTTTGCGGCGGGCACTCGGAACAGATCTCCGAGGCGGACATCAACCATTCCCATTACGGGTAATTGTACCTTTGACATTTAGTATACGAGAGACCGGTCACCTATGGCTGCACTGTTTTCGCCATATCTTAGTCTGAGTACTTCAAGGCCGCACGCAAATAGACAAACTCTAGCTATAATATTTCTCGTTTCGGCTGAAGCTGCGGGGCCCATTCTCATGGGAAACGGCGCCTGCTCACAATCGCGTAAATCCTTACCACTCTTTCGATGTCATGAGATGAAACAAAACTGGGCTTTTCTGGGAACAGAAGGTGAATTTGCTATGGAAACATATAGACTACATTAAAATTGCGTGACTTCGTCATCTAGTGGCCGTCGATAGCTAGATATTCCATCACGCTCTCGAATTTAACTTAGCGGCCCCAGCTCCTAACATTTTCAGTGGAACAGGTGCATCGTTGCGGGGCATGAACATCTCGACCAGGTGCAGACCCTCTGGCTTGTCGAGCTGCCCACCGCTCCAGAGGTTTTCAAGCTGTTCGGTCGTTTGTATCTCGTGCACGGCGCCTTTAGCAGAATTCGTTGCGCCCATCGCCTCTGGCAGCTTTGAATAGCGCCAGCCTGCGATATCGTTATACTTAGCATCCATGCCGTGAACCCAACGCTCAATAGTGTATCCGTCGTTGTTGATGACAAAAACAATGAGGTCGAGTCCGTTGGCTATCATTGTGCCAATGCTCTGAGCCGTCATCTGCAGGCTGCCATCGCCTTCGAAGAGTATGACTCGCTGACCCTGTCCGAGATCGCGAGCGGCCTGAGCGGCTCCCTGGGCAGCGGGCAAGGTAAAGCCAATGCTGGACCACAACGGCTGTGAGATGCATATGGCGCCTGCAGGAAGCTTGGTGTCCCAAATGCCTAAAGTTGCTGTCCCAGTCTCGGTAAGGATGATATCGCCAGGCCGTAGCCAGTCAGATAGTCTCGGCCAGATATAGTCGTGAGTGATTGTGCCGGCAACATATGTCTCGGACGGTAGGCCGATGCTCGCATGACGGCCTGGCTTTCCCTCGAATGATGTGATGTGCAGCCGGCCCAAGTCAATGTATTCGGTCAGCGAGCGGATGACGCCCTTCATCTGCAGATTATAATTTGCGTAACCTATCTGAATCATGCCAGTATGAAGATCTATGGTATTCAGAATCGAGATCTTGTAAGTAAAGCCCATGGTATTGAAGTCGGACTTGATGGTACCGATGGCGATCACGCAATCACTGCCATCGATGAAGTCGCGTATCGAGTCGTACGAGCCGTCACCAGAATACATACCACCGAAGTTTGGCAACGTTTCATCGACACCAGACTTGCCCATTGGGGATACAAACACCGGTAAGTTGGTTTTGCGGACGAAAGCGTTCACGTCGGCTTTAACGTGTCGGCGTAAGACGCAGCCGTCGACCAAGACGCACGGTCGTTGTGATACATATACCCGCTTCAGTATTGCATCGACGGCGACCTTTTCTGCTTCCGGGTCGTTTTCAGGAAAGATCCTCTCTAGAGGCGTCGAGAGTGGGCAAGCTTCGACGGGCTTCAAGACCATGTCGGTTGGCAATTCAATGTATACGGGCCGACTCTGGAGCCAGCACTGCCTGAGGACTTCATCGATCTCACTACAGGCGGTTTTGGGATCATTGAGATTGGCCTGCGCACATGTGATGCGTTTATAGATATCTGAGAAGACTCTGAAGTCACCGTTGCCAAGTGTGTGATGGAGCAGAAGGCCACCCCGTTGAGCTTGAGTTGATGGCGAGCCCACAATGTGGACAACAGGAACATACTCAGCATATGAACCAGCAACAGCATTAACTGCCGAAAGCTCGCCAACGCCAAAGGTCGTCACAAAAGCGCCCATTCCCTTGACGCGGGCATAGCCGTCTGCAGCATACCCAGCGTTGAGTTCGTTGGCGTCACCAACCCAATTGAGACCAGCCGATTCGAGATAATCCAATGCAACCAAGTTGAAATCGCCAGGAACACCGTGCAGCGAATCCACGCCCATCTGGCGAACTCTTGTAAAAAGATACTGGACTAAGGGTATCGTACCAGCCATTGTGTTAAGAGGGGAGATAGAGAGACGAATGAATTCGAGATGGAACAGGGAGGGTTGTGAAGAGACAATAACGACCCCCGCAGACGTAAACAGCCAAGTCAGAGCTTCAAAATCGTCAGTTGGGAGTTCGTGGTTAATCAGGCCAAGACAGCGCTATATCAGTAATTGTTAGGTAAGATTTGATGATGAACAAGTGGTAGCAATAGCAGTGTGATGGCAACTTGGAGAAACGGAAAGCTGAACAAAGGAGAATCTTGGACATTTTATATATCATGTGGACCACGGGAAAGACAGCCGAGCCAGACCAGTTTTATTTGGTGAGCATTGAAAATGAGGCCAGGAAGAAGTCTTGGGGCATCGTGAGATACCTGACTCGAGATCAGTAACATTTGCGTCAACGAAGTTCGCCCACAGGAAATACGACGAGTGTCTGGGCGCGCGGAGGCGTGGGCACAAGGAGCTGCCGGCTGCGCACGGAAATTAGCGGCAGTCTCAGGCTCAGTAGGGTACACGCGACGGAAGGCTTGCGGATGGTTGACCCCGCCCAAAAGTGTCAACGGGGGGTCTGGATTGTTACCTACTGGCGGGCCCTCCACGGCTGAACTCGCCCCTATGACCGCCAGAAACCTGCTTCGCTTTCGGGAGCAGGGCCAAAACATCGGAATTTGACATGTCAAAAGAGGACCTTATTTTTGCGATAGGCGCGAGAAACTCAAAGTTTCTTTCTACCTACCGCCTGCCGCCTGCCGCCCTGCCGCAGCCGCGCCGACAGTCGTATTCCTTGCCGCACTGCAGTTTGCTTATTCATGAGAATTTTGCATTCCACGACCTATTCCAGTGCTATGATCTGATACTGTAGATGTTGTGTTTTATTTCATGTACCATCCTGGGCTTTTTTTCTTTAGATCCCTTCTCGTATTCCGAAATCGGCCCTGAACGGCAGGTCCGTGATAGAAAAGCCTGACTGACGGGTTAAGAGAGTTTGGTAAAATCCACAATGCTATTGAAAAAGCACAGACTGTGTAGTGCGTGGGTCGATCTCCATGCGATATATCTACTGGATGCTGAAGCGCCTAATTACCTGCTCAAGCGTACATGTTTGTTTCGCGACGTCATTCTAGCAGGTGCTTGTCGAGATTTACGAGAGCAAACTTTACGAGTAGAACTCATATCTTGGCGACTTCGCATGTCGATCACGGTCGGCGAGTCGTTATTCAGCCGCCGACTGTAGATCACCCGAGGTACTACAGCAAGTAGTGCACCCTGATACTACCTTAAAATCTGCAGATATATTGAAGGTAGTGGCCATGAACGAAATAGTGAGGCTTTGTCTGCTGTACACGCAAAAGTACAGGATTAGATCTCGCAAACTCCGTGGATCACCACATGATGTCCAACACCTCGCCATTATCTTGCAAAATTTATAAATAAATGTACATACCTATCACCCTTCGCACTACTCATTTAGATGCAATTCAATCCAAACATCAAGATTTTGATAAATTCATAACACATTCTTTCCTGCTCCGACTCATCTGTGCAGTCCACAAGTTCATCTGCATAGCTCACACTGTAAATTACGCATTATTTGTTGCGCGCCCTCACTATTGCCTATTCCAGTGAGCTAGAGTTCTAAATATCATGTGGGCACGCAGCATCCGCCCAGCTAGGAAGGCTGCCTCCGACGGGCTTCGTCAAGTGTCTGTACAAAGATACTTCTCAACCGGCTCAACACGACCGAAAGTCAGCTTCACGACCTTTTCATCTCGACCATTCATCATTGGAGGTGTTGCTGCCGGCATTGCCTTACTGTCGATATTCTCATCACGTCGCATCATTTTGGAAGAGCCAAAATCGAGGGAAAAACAGCCGTCGAATATCCAACACCATGCTTCAACACTCTCTATCGAGGACATGCCCTCAATATCTTACAATTTGTCTGAAGATAACCTTGAAGGCGCCAGAGATGACTTCATCTCGATATTAGGTGCTGATCGAGTGAGTTTGGACAAGGCAGATAGGGTAGCACATTCCAGCACGGCCTGGTCTGAAGCCCCTCGAGGCTCCCTCGACTGTCCGGCTTTCGTTATTTGCCCTCGAACCACGGAGGAAGTTTCAGAGGTTGTCAAGGTGTGCCATCGGCGACGGCTTCCCATCATTGGATTCTGCGGCGGCACCTCGTTAGAGGGCACACTCGCAGCTATTCATGGAGGAGTTTGCATTGACTTCAAACTGATGGACAAGGTCGTGTCCCTCAACAAGGATGATGTGGACGTGGTAGTGCAGCCAGGCGTTGGATATCAGGAGTTGAATGAACTACTTGCAAATGATGATCTCTTCTTCCCACCAGATCCCGGCCCTGGAGCTAAGATCGGTGGGATGATTAGCCAAGGTTGTTCAGGCACGAACGCATACCGCTATGGTACCGTCAAGGATTGGGTCCTGGGCTTGACTGTCGTGCTGGCGGACGGCACTGTTATCAAAACTAGAGGACGACCGCGCAAGTCGAGCTCCGGTTACAACCTAACGCAACTGATTGTCGGCTCTGAGGGCACGCTTGGTCTCGTTACAGAGGCTACACTGAAACTAACCTCAAAGCCGCAGAACGAACGTGTTGCAGTGGCATCATTTCCATCCACGCACCACGCAGTCTCCGCTGCTGTGTCGATTGTGAGCGGTGGTATGCCAATTGGCGCTATGGAAATGCTTGACGAGATGGCGATGCGGGCCGTCAATGAAGGTGGATACTGTGAAAAGGAGTATCCAGAGACACCTCACCTGTTCTTCAAATTCGCCGGTGCCTCCCCTGCCGCTGTGGCCGAGCAGATATCTAGCGTGCAACAACTCGCGGCGTCAGCTGGCTGTGCCTCTTTCCAAGCGTCAAATAACGACGAAGAGGCCAGCAGCATCTGGGAAGCGCGCAAGACGGTGCTTTGGTCCATCATCGCGTTGAAAAATGATCCATCAGACAGCTTGCTGAGCAGTGATACGGCAGTGCCAATTGGACGCCTGGCCGAAGCAGTTGATGCAGCCAAACGCATCACTGCCGACAGCGGTCTACTTAGCGCCTACGTGGGTCACGTCGGCGATGGGAACTTCCATACCGCTGTCTTGTATCCGGTCAATGATCGAGCAAAGGCAAGAAATGCAATCACTGAAATCCAGCGCCAAGCCATCCGCCTCGACGGTACCGTCACTGGAGAACATGGTATTGGCCTCGAGTATCGTGAGATGGTCATAGAGGAGCTCGGTGATGGCGCGGTAGATGCAATGCGTGCCATAAAACTCGCCCTGGACCCAAGGGCCCTCCTGAATCCTGATAAGCTATTCCGGCTCAAAATTGATCAGAGGCAGGAGTAGCGAGCGGAGCCATGTGGGGAGTATCCGTATAAACACCGCGAGAATCATGGAGTTTAATACAATAGATTAGTTAATACCAATGGGAAACATATCAGAAATATACCAGAAATATGTCCAGGGGTGGTACAGAGGGTGCCTAAAGTTTCCGAACAAATCTAATTTTCCCGCAAAAGACGCGATTTTCGCGCCTTATAGCACCAAGCTTATTAGAAGTAATATTATAGCTATATTATAATAGTAATTCTGTTAAAAAGCTAAGTAAATGTAGAGAAATCAATATATAGAAAGCCCTTCAAAGAATTCAACGTGTGCACGTTGGATTTTTAAAACCTTTCATATGTATTAATTCCTCTATATTGGCTTAGCTTTTTAATAAGACTAATATTGATATTCTACTATAGCTCGAAGCTATGTGATAAGAAGGTGCAAACAGCGATTTTGGCGAGAAAACGGGGTTCGTTCGGAAACTTTTGGCACCCTTTGTATCAACTCGAGGCACGTTATTATGTAAATCAGTGTGTCGATGAAGAAAAGCAATTGCCACGTGCCACTTTGCAGATCAAGTTGGATTTTGCCCTCCTTTTCGTACAATTTGTCTTCGAGGGCACACGTGCCCCAGCAAGATCGCATAGACAAAACCCATTGTGATCCTACACGAGCTCGCAAACTTCTATGAGGGATGTGTGGCCAGTTCTCTGCCCAACGCGTCTATCTTGGAATTCGCCAAGGCCGTCTCAGACGAGGAGCGCAATCATCAGACAGCTACTGCAAATGTGGATACTTCGATTTGATAGACTGACGATCGAAGTCTAGTGTTCTTTCTTTCCTTCATGGCATGAGCATGACATCTACTGAGGGCGTATTATCCTGCAACCAGTTGACTGTGACGGTCAACCAACCGCACAAGACTTTCAGATGGAGATGGAACTCCAGATTGCTAGGGACATTGAGAACAATTCGAACCTGTACACTTTGTGGCTTTTGGAGCCATTCTAAGACAGCTCACACATCTGTCCAGAATCGGCCACTCTGGCTCCTTGCCTATATGATGGTCTGGTCGACGCCCATATCCTTCGCTCAGGTCATTGATAACGTTTAACTCAGAATCTCATCCCTGCGCTCGGAGAAGATTCCACGCAAGTCAGTCGAGTGCAGATTATCGACGAGCCCAGGGGTCCTGCATTCTGATCTGCCTGCACCGGCACCGTAGATATTGCACACAATCAAGGAGATTGGAATGCTTTGGTGGCTCGTAGGGCAAGCATACGTACACGCATTGCGTGACTTTGTAGCACGCCATGTTGCACATTTTCGAATGAACACCAAGAGTGTAGCAAATTCCAGAGTCTGCGAGGGCTTCAGACATGGCGAGAGTATGCTCATGTGGGCTGTCACTTGCCAATATATTAGAAGTTCACAAAGCGGAGCCAGAGTGGAGCGCCCTACTAAACCCTGACACAAAGGAAATGCCGGATGGCCACCCGAAGAGCGGTTTGAAAAGACTGCACCACTGTAAACGTGGAGAAAGTTGCCTCCATCGCTCAGATGAGTTCGCCACGAGATTGCGGTTGTAGCCCCAGCAACACGTTAGGGAATTGTGTCGCCTGCCGTCAATACGAGTGCCGTCACTACCCACGCAGGGTGAGACGTAGAATCCTCATCGAGAGTCGATACTCAATGTTTGCAGGAGAATCACAGTGCCGCAGCACTGGATGATGCTGGAGACGCCACCGGCATTAGTAGCGCCAATGTATGAGTGGACTTATTCCTTTTTGGCCATGGTCAACGTCGTGCGGAGCCTTAAACTAGTAGTTGCTCGGACAGATGCCTCAACAAGAGGGCTACTTTCGACGAGACAAGCAGTCATATCATGGTGAAAGACAACGCATATGTCGATTGTGGGCTCTTACTTTTTCGATTGCAAAGCGCCATTGCTGCGCTTTTTGGATCGTAAAAAATCAGTTCTCTCATCTCATCATACGTGTGGAAGGCTGTATTGCAAGACACAAAAATGCGAACAGTCGTTATCAAATCATTGATACATAACTATACCCTCTTGGAGGCTACAGCAGTATGACGCTGGGGCCACAGGACGTGTGAGACTTGTACATTGTGAGTCAATATCTATCCACCCCTGCTCTTCTACCTTACAGCTGCGACTGGCCTTTCTGGTCAAATCACAGTGATCAACATGTAGTAGATTAATGTTGAAGTAGATTTGAGTTCGTAGATGAAGTTCGTCATTCAGAATGTCAACACCGCCATCTGCCAGAGTGGTCTTATATAACTCCTGTCTTGATCGACTATTCGAGTCTGTTGGCAACCTTCTGGTAACATGGCCTCAAAAGAAAGTTCCCTCGTGGTCTCTATATGCACATCATGGATACCGTAATGTGTGCCCTAATCCAAAATGACACCCGCAAACGCCTGAAATGTAGTTCGAAGAAGTTGAGAAAAATGAGTTCCAGAGGAAGCACGGGATGGATTCTCCGCATCTTGCCGAATCACTCATCCACCTATGAGCTGAGACGTGGAGAGGATCGCGATTTGAATGGCTGGGCTGTGCACCTGCTCAATGCTCTCCAAGACCAGACACAAGCGAAAGAGTCCTTGATTTGTGCACAAGCCTTCTGGCCTCCGATCGGTTGCCTAACTTCAAGCCATTACGTACACAAGCTCATGATGCGAGAGTTGTGGTCGTGGTTTCGATGAATTTCGTGCACAAGAGCAATGAATTCTGAAAGGGCGACCAAATTTCACCGGCTCTTGTCTCGTCCCATACCTTTCTTATCGTTGTTTACGATGACTCTTGCACCCTCCTTACCAAGCACTCCGGGCTCTCTCGGTTTGGGACTACGAGCCCTGACGCCCTTTCTGGCCAAGAATCCAAGCATTCCACTCGGCTTAGTTCCGCCGCTCCCTCCCTTGTTGGCCTCTGCCGGCATGGTATTGTTCTTGTCAGCAACCGTTGCGTTAGTGTAAGGGACGCTTGGCATGGGGGGTTGAGTCTCGCGACCGACACGTTCAGTTGAGGTACCCATCGTGCCAGTTGTCGATCTTGAAGTACTACGTGCGTTCGTGTTGGTTCGTTGGCGCGTACCATTTGGGGTGCGAGAAGCAATTGTTGCTGTCGTGTTGTTTCGATGTAGCGAAGGTGATGCTGCGAGTGGCGGTGATCCATTTGGCGTTGTCGCACCGGATACGCCGGTGTTGCTATCTTTAGATGAGAATCGCTCAGTTCCTGATGGTGACACACCATCGGCTGTTGGCGGCACATCGGTAGCTGGGAGAGTATTTCTGAGAACAAGTCAGAACCCAAAATTACACTCAATGTACAGAGAGAAAAAAAACAAAAAGAGACTCCAACGTACGGGTCGGTAGCGGTTAGGGTGTAGTCAAAAGGCTCGAAGAGAGTCTCGATCATGCGGTGCAGCTCATCATCTCTGATCTCTTTTTCGGTAGCATCTTCCTTCAACTGTGCACGGGGCTTCTGACGACGGGCTCGGGCTTCTAGAGGTGCCTCCTCCAGTAGCAACTCCTCGAGATCATAGGTCGCGTCAAAATTCGTTTTCTCGCTCGACGGCACGAAGATTGGCGCGATTTTCTTTGCCTCCAGGTCGTCGAAGTCGATCTCCCGAAAGAACGGGTTATCGGTGAAGCTTTTAAATGAAGCGGCACCTATCCTGCGGAGCGTGTCTTTCTCCAGAAGCGAGCTGATGGCATGCAAGCAGACATTTGATACTGGTGGTTGCGTAGTTGGGTATTTGATGTCACCAGCTGTAATTTCCTTCTCGAGTCGCTCATGACCATGGGACTCAAAAGGTCGCTGAGGGAAGGAAAAAGCATCAGTAGCTGCCGAATGGGGAAAAGGAACTGCCGATTGGCTTGTTGGACACTAACCCTATTGTAAATGCACTCATAGAAAGTCACACCGAGTGACCACCAATCAACCTCGCTGAGATAGCCTACGCCAGAGTAGACCTCTGGAGCTAGGTATGCCAGCGTGCCCGAGCGGCTGTGTAGCTTCTTCCTTGTTGAGAACTCCGATGCGACATTCTAAGAGATGAGCGATGTCAGCTGCCGTCAAATCTTTTGCGTCGTCGATGCTGATCTTGAGCGCGCGCGCGAGCGAGAGAAAGAGGGAGTGGGGAGGGAGGAGGGGAGGGGGCCAAGGCGGGAGGTGAGTACACTCACAAAGTCTGCTAGATGAACATGTCCCTCCGAGTCCAGGAGCACATTGTCTGGCTTCAAGTCTCGATGCACGATACCTTGACTGTGAATGTACTTTAGTGAGCAAGCAAGCTCTGCGACCCAAAACCGGACTGCCTCCTCAGTCATGGTTTTTCGAGATATGTGGAATCGCAGGTCACCACCGTTCATGAGGTCGACGACGATATACATGTACTCCATATCTTGAAAGCTGTAGCGTAGATTGCACAAGAAAGGATGATTCAGGTGTTCCAGCATGCGACGCTCTCGTATGATATTCCGCACACTTTCAGAGCGCACAACTAGGCAGGCCGAGTCAGTACCGCAGTATAGAGGAGGCCAGAACAGGCTGCGAACCAACCTTCATCTTTGCGGATGTATTTCAGCGCAAATGTCAGGCCTGTATCCTTTCTTTCCACCACTCTAACTTTTCCGAAGGCGCCCTTGCCAACAACTCGAAGGAGGCGAAAATGATTCAGGTTCACTGTGTAGTGTGAGTGTCAGCTGCAATCCGGTTTCACGTGCCAAAATGTAGATCAAGCAAGACAAGTGAAGCGGATCCGAGTCTCGTCGCCATTGGGAACAAATTTGTGACAGGCTGGTGTTGCGGGGACAGGAGTTTGCAAGGCCGTAGACGTGTCTCAAGAGAGGCAGAGAGGACATACCTTCATCCGTGAAAACCACGGGCTTGCCAGAGTTGTTGCCCATCTTGTTCAACTAGTGCTTAATACTCCGTCTCTTCATCCAGAATAGTGCTTGACGTGTGCCGAAGAAAGAGCCCGGTGGAGGTGATGGACACAGTGAGATGCTGCAAGTAGTGTACAGTCCCCTTACACAGTCCTGGGACTGACAATTTGACGTTTAAGGAATGTTGATTTGTGATTTCTTGGGCACTGGTCTTTCTCGATAGTAGAGATTAAGGTGGTCGGATGCGTAAGTTCGTAGTGGGAGGGATCGGAATCGCAACTGGAACCTCACGCTGCAATATTGAGCCGGTCGATGTTTGGATAGATGTGTCTGTAGAGCAATTGAAGGAGGGCTGTATGCGAGAAGAATGGTTGAGCAAGATGCTCTGTGAAATGAAGGGATTTTGATCCGGTTAATTGTTGTAGGAAAGAGAGTGACAGCGCGGTACTATATGCAAGGCTTGAATGAGTGGTGTCAAAGGAAGTGACGGTGTAGCCGCGGGCCGGCTGTCTAAGGCGATAGGTGGTGCAGCAGCGGCGAAGGAGAGGTGTTTTGAAGCGTTTCGAGGGGAAGAAGATGAAATTGCGGACGACTGAAGAGAGCGGTCCGACTTGAGATATTGCTTGCGCTTGTGCGTGACTGCGTGTAGAAAGGAGGAAAGAAGTTTGAGATAGATGGGCAAGGGCGTCTTGTAGCACCGACACTGAATGGCACCGAGGAAATGCTATTTGGAGCAGCAGACTGGGAGAGGGAAAGTGGGAGGCTACAGTCGCAGCACGGCTAAAACCCACTTGCCTGCGGATAGAACTAAAAGCTGCAGCTTTGGCTGTTGGAGGGAAAGGTCTTACTTATTGCGCACGGTCAAGGAAACAATCACTTGCCAAACAACCACCACGCGATTACGACCTTACTTGTTACTACTCAAGTCACCTAGCATGCGTTTGCATTTTGTTCAACGTCTTGTGCCTGTGTCGGTGGTGAGGGAGGACCGTGACAAAAAGGTTGTCGTCAGACGATGCCAATGAAGATGAGTTCAATGCAAATGGATGTTGTGTTATACGTAGTTCTAGGTCGGATGCGCACACGGCCTGTCCAGCTGCCTCAGATGCTTGATGAACTTAGCTGCTGTAGCAGAACTTCGCAGCGGGTATGGGGACAGCTTTTGTGTAGTGAGATGGTACTGGTAAAGCAGGGAGGGCCGAATGGTGAGGGGATGGGAGCAGGGAGGGGAGGATGCTTCTCCCCAGCACATATCTAACTGGCAGTGGCAGTTGGCAAATCCCAACTGGGACTGGATGCTGCTGCCACAGCATCATACTACTGGTAGACACTCGCATGTCAGGCAGCAGATCCTGGGCGTAAAGCCACGTGTGGAGTTTGGCGGATGGATTTGCCTGCGCATGGCCCCACCCGGATGGAGGCAGGCGGCCCAGTTGGTCAAAAGTCCACCCGCAGCTGGACTTTCTAATTGATTGTCTGGCAGGCGTGTAATGTAACATTGACCACATGTTGCAGAAGCGAGGCGAAAATTTAGATCATCCGAGTGCTTCTAGCTATTCTTTGCCATTAGCCTCACATCTACTGAGAGTACGGTGTACGCAGAGACAGCCAAATCAAGGCTCTTGATGAGAACCGGTCTCAAAGTACGATGCAAAGAGCCAATGGAAGGCTCGAGCGAGAAATACGCGAGGGTCCTTGACTGAAGACCTCTTGTAGCTGGTATTTGTCTCATCTGCCAACATAGATTAGACAAGCATATCTTAAGCATGCCGACTTCTGCTGAGGTGCACAGAAGAAGCCTTCGAGGCATTTGAAATTGACCGCTGACGATTCACGTGTCTTGTCGGACTGGTGGTAATTGGAACTGATAAGGAGTGCAAGAACCGGCTCTGGTGGCGAGCCTTGTACCGCTAAATCACCGTCCGGCTCTACTGCTGCTTGTACTCTATCTGGTAAGCCTCTCCTTGTCTGAAGCTCTCGAGTTAGTCCCAAACTTCGTTTACCCCTTTGACTTGCCGCGCAAGTCGCCACGGATTGATTGGGGTGTGTCTTTTTTTTTTTTTTTTTTTTGGAAGATAAATCCAAAACAAAACTTGCAAAAAAGTTTCACTTTGAATCTGGCAACTTATTGAAAAGGCCTTGTGCTTCCTTCTTGTTTTGATTACGGTGTGACTAATTTGTCTAATCTGGAGGCTAAGGTTGCAGACAGCATCAGATGATTGCCCCTGTCGTTTGATAGTGCAGGTATTGGCTGACCACTAGGGCTGCGTCGTTCCTGTCAGAGGAGAGTTGCTATTTCGGGGCATCCCCCCAAATTTCCCAGCCATCGGCCTCTGTGCCGCAGACCTGCGACCTCTTTTCCACGCTATGGCGGTAGTTGCATCCATGCTTCCCCTGAAGCCTACCGCGTATGGCAGACTTCCTTGCGCATTCGAGAAGCCGAAACGAAAACGCTATCTCATTGTCGTGTTCTGCACTGGGTCTGCCCGTCTCAAGGAGAGGTGGGTAGGCCGGCGTGCCAACAACATCGTCGCCGCCATCTGATCCAAGACGATTATGCCTCCCACAAGAGGCAATATCCATTGAATAGGTCCCAGGCTTCCTGAGCATTTGGAACCAAGGCTATCATCCCAAGCCTGGTGGCTGCCGTCCCAGTTTCTCCCCAAGGAAACGTAGAGAACAACAAAGGCCACACACTCGCGACGCAGAAATGAGATGAATTGTGGGCTTGAGACTTCTTATCCCTTTCCTTTTGCTTTCTGTCTTTGCCTACTATGCTTTGGCTTTCGCGTCGAACGTGAGCAATTTCCACTACAGAATAAGCCAGCAGAATCGCTTCTGGTTGAGTTCAATTCGACGCTGATTGTAGAGCAGCCCATCTCTGGTAAGGTTGGACGCCACATTCTTGGACCTTCTCAAAGTGTCAATGATGCTCAATGATGATGCTTCGATGGGTGGCCTCTGACTGCCGCAACGGCGGGAAATGCGGCGTGGCCGCCATGTGCTGGCCCCCTACAGGCCCTTAAAAGTCACTGCTAGTGCACTGCGTTGGCGGGGAACACGATGGCGTACCTAGCAAGGTTAACAATGGGTCAAGCCGCTCAACACGTGCCTGCCCGCCAGGACGACATGCTGCTGGCGGCTGCGAACGGTCTTGAAATCGAATTTCGGTCATGTTGGGTGAGATTGATGAAAAGAGAGTTCGCGCTGACTCATATTTCGCACGTCAAATCATCCAGGTGTGGGTGGCCATCCATTGTGTGTCGAGCCGCCTGCAGTCTTCACTTTTCTTTGCAAAAGAAAGAGCGTGTTGCAAGTTGAGACTGTGATGCGCCTATTCAGCTCCCATCGCAAATCTAGGGAGCTTCGTCAAAACCGCGCATACGTAGTGCGTAACGATCGCGTTATCCAGTGCTACATAGCATCCAAACTAGTCGGGCGATCAGAGACTCGAGACGACCGCTTGGGCAGTGGCTCTGCTGTACACTGTCCCTCCCAAGCGGGGAGCAAGAAATGAGCGCTATTTTCTAACTATCGCGCACACTATCACTGTCAGGTACCTTGCTCTTTACTCCCCTGTATATTCAATAATGTAGCCTTTGGTATATACAAGCTGATGTAAAGTTATATATTTAATATTACAGCCTTTAATATATGAAACCCGATATACAGCTATTTACTTAAATGCTAGTTGATCTATTCAAGTGAGTAAATCAGTAAGTCTGGTGACAACTATCTGAACCTGTATGCTAGGCTCGGATCAGGAGGCGTTTACTTCCTATACGCCGCTTGCTCCTGCCTCACATAAAGGTTGCAGCACGCATGGTGATCGAAATGTATTAACAGTCGCTTATTTGATAGATCTTCAAGGTTGTGAAGAGATATCAAAGCATCTCTTACAATGCTCGATTTGTGGACTCCAGTATCGTCGTGTTGACTCGATCCTGTCCTAGCGCAGAAGAACACGGATCTCAGGCTGTCACTAACATACGGAAAGGAGAATGCAGGCAAACTTGTAACTAAGTATCAGCAGTGCCTCGGCAATAGGTACTGAGTATGAGCTTTGGTGAGCTCCTTCGCGACCAAACACAATCACATTACCAAACTTTGACATCCTTTTCCAAAACAACCTTCCGTCACTGCAAGCTTTTGTAATACCTCCTTCCCATGCAATATGATATGTTGGCGAAGCAGGTTTTGTGGCGGAACAAAGTTTTCCATCAAAGAAGCAAACCAGACTTTTGTGGCGTCTGGTGATCACAACAAAATCTCGGCTCAGAGGAGAAGTAGGGCTTCGTCAAAGTACTGTCGCATATCGCAGTCTTGTTTCAAAAATCATTTAGGCTCAAAAAACACCTATTGATTATTAATTGGGCCGCTGCTGAGTGTAGCCTGCTTTCTCTCTCAGACCGAATCACGTTCTCAGCGAAGTTCTAATACTTGAGCTGACAAATCTCATTGTTGTTTTAACATAACTTTGCTTCGGCTGTTGAGTAAATCTAGTCTAATGTCATTCTTCTTATAGAGCTAGCTTGACAGCTTATGAGCAGCCTCGGCCCTTGCCTGAGATATGAGCTTTGCAGTGCAAAGTTCTGTGACCTGAAGGCTACCGCTTCAGACAGTGCAATGTGTTCAGGATGTTCCAGCATAGTTTATACTAACAGAGGTGCCTACGTGCTTGTCGTGCTCACACTGCTGACACTGCTTCTCGCCGATTTTGCTGTCGTCTATTCGCGTCTTATTTTCGCCACCTCGCAGGATGTCAGACATCTCCCTGGAGCGGCCTCGTCTGTTTTACTACCTTGTGTCTTGGCTGCAAGAGCTTGCCGTGCTTCTTCACAAGGCCGGCCACCTTCTTGTCCGCATACTCGGCTTCACGCTTCAAGCGTGAGACGTACTCGGAAGCTTCCTTGAGCCGAGCCTCTGCTTGGCTGAGGTTCAAGCTGTGCAACTCTTCGCTAAGATTCTGCACTTTCAAAGGTTCGCTCATGATGTCAACATGATGCTTAAACATTTCCCAGAGCTCTGGGCTGTCATGAATTGTGATTCGTCCGCTGCTGCCTTGTGCACCGTTGGTATGTCTTGTGCGCTCGCCCAAGATCGGATGTGTCGCTAGTGGTGGAGGAGGCGGCGGTGTCGCCGTCACAGGGGCTACATCGCCTACTGGGTCAAGCCGAACCGGCCCATGACCCAATGCTGCGGCGCGTGCACGTTCAAAATGGTTGCCACCCATGGCAATATCCTGTGCTTGAATCTCGCGCGTGCTATCTTCCATCCACCGATGCGCCGCCACGTTGTTTGCGATAAGTTCATCCTCACTGTCTAGCCCCTGATGCATACCAGTCATTCCACCTACCCGACTATTCACGGATGATTCTGGCAGATCCCCTGCTTCGTCTGGATAAATTTCCTGCATGTTGGAGAAATAGGACAGAGCGAGCTCGAGAGGGGACAGAGCGGCTAATGGAGACGTAATCCTCGGGTTGAGTGCTGTTGCAATACTGTCTATCAAAATCTGTCCAGAATGAGGCACTGAATCATGTATGATCCTGCTGTAGAGCCTCACATTGAGTTCCGCTTCCTCTTTGGATGCCATCGGGATAATTGTTCGTTCGGCGTTAGGTAATATGATGGAAAAGGGATATTCATGGTTCGCGATGACAGACCCATCCATATCGTGAGGCACGACTGACATTATGGCCACCGGCTTTCCCTCATCGAGCGCCTGACGTTCTTCCGCTGTCAAGCGAGGTATGGTTGTCTGAGAGATAGATGTCGGCATTGAAGTTTTCGAGGATGGAGGGCTTAGCACCAAGCTGACGGTGCTCTGGTCCAGCTCCCCTGCTTGGATTATATCCTCCAGCATTTCAGCCATGTCGATCCCAGCCACGCGTTCGCTGATGGTCAGCGACTTCTTCAGCGCATCCCCATACGCTAACTCGAGCTGCGCTTGTGATGTCTCATCCGCCACATTTTCTACTCGACCAACTTCTTCGTCCTGAACAAGCTCCTCTTGAGCTTCCGGGTCAGCTTCTGGCGAAACGCCGTCGTCAATGCTCGGTTTACTCTCAACCTTCTTGACGGAGTCAGCATTAGCACTCCTCGTGAATGCACCTGCCTTCTCTTTCTTTGCCTTCTTCTTTCGGCCAATGAGGGCCTCGTGGGCGGCCTCTGCTGGCTCAAGAATGTCAGGCGTCAGAGATTCCGACAATTTGCTTTCTTCAACTCGACGGGCACGTCGCTCCTTTTTGGCCTGGCTTTTCGTCTTGACTCGTGACGGTACTGGCCCGACACTGGATTTTCCACCTGCCGGTGAATCAGGATGGGACCCTGCGTAGGATGCCGTCTCACTTTGTGGATCATTGCTGGAAGTGCTGGGTATGTTAATCGACGTCAAACTAGGACGTCGGGATGTCTCCTTCGTGCCAGGAGCGGTATTGGACGCAGGAGTCTCGACGCCGGATACTGCACCTTTGATAGGCGACTTGTGCGAAGCCTCTGCTTTTGGGACATCGATGACGCGGATCGTCCGCGGTGCTTTGCCAATGCCCAACGTAGGAGCAGCCGTGGTCGCTGCTATTTCGAGTTTATTTACTTCAGCAGACGACTCATTCATGGTCTTGACACCCATCTCAGAGGGCTTGCTGCTAGGCTCGCTCTCGGTGGCGTTTCGCACTGCTCCATTGTTCGAGTCGGTGGGTTTCGAGGAGATTTGAGGCCCGGTTCTGGCGCTTTCTTGGCTCATTTCCACAGATTTCGTTTCGGTCTTACTTCTTTGGTCCAAAAGTGTCTTCGGTGAAGCATTCGTCGAAGTCTGAACAACCTCATCGTGAATTGTCTCATCTTTGAGCGAGTCCTCTGCGATACTGTCCTGGCTAGCTAACAACTTGCTGCGAGCATTTTTGACGGCCGAAGTGTGAGCTGCAGAGAGACTGGCACTATGGTCGTCTGACTCACGACCCTGTAACCGACTGCTATACCTCGAGCTACTGATTTTCGGAGCTTCTGATGCTGCAAGAGGGGGAAATTCTTCTTGGGGTTGGAGGCTGAGGCTTTCAACATCAGCTGGTTCGTTGTATGACACAGATTTCCTCTTCGTTGAAAGTTCTTCGATTCTTGCAGAATTGGGAGAATCGCCAGCATCTGCTAATATTGACTCAATTGCTGTCGCTTTGGGCTCAACACTTATCGAAACATTTCTTAGCTTTTCTTGGGTTTCTGTGACAGCTGGTCAGCATCAGCACTCATAATTCGCAGTTGACGGATTCGAGAAAGATAAAACGAGCTGAACAGAGAAGGGTTTCATGGAAAGTTTCGTCTTGCTGCCGGCAGCGTAAACTATTGACCAGCGTTTGGTGGCTGCCTTTCTTGGCTGCACAGTGCAACTACGTCCAGAATAGTGGGATCTGTAACTCCTCCATCTTTAGCGCAGGAGTCAGAGTTTTACTGCAGTACATGACGGTGAACTGAATCGTTTGACTTAGTTGTCTGCATAGGCCCGACCTCATCTCTGCAACCCTAACGTACATGTACGCCTCTTCTTGATGCAATAAAGATAAAATATTCTTTCGACCTCCGGATTCTGACATTTTGTCGTCGTCAAAGTTCATCTCCCCTTTGGCGGGTGATATGGGGATATCCATTGACCTGGTCCTATAAACCCTAACTCCTGTGCTTCGAAGAATGCCCGTTGCAATGGGTCCAAACAATACCGCACGATTTTCAAAGTAGCAGCTGCCCTTTCGAATGGCTCGTAAAGACCGTTAAAGAAAAGAAACAACAATGCCATGCGACTACCACCTTGTCGCCCCAAATCCGCCGCCGTACATGGAATGCTGCGAACTGAACCCACCTTGCCCTTGGGTTGTGCCGTACGGTCCTTGCCCTGCACCGTTGTGGTGCATTCTGGCGTGAAGTATACTCGGGTCCGCAAGGTCAACTATTCCACTCCCCCCCGAGGAGGAAGGGTTAGCCTGTCTGTGCTTCTTTCCCTTTCTCTTCTGCCTCGATGCCGGACGCTCTGACGAACCCGCTGGGGGAGTCTGGAGACCATACAAAGAATTGAGGGTGCCAAGAGGTGCATTGGGGTAGGAATTAGAAGAAAAATTTGACTCACGCTTGCCGGCATCAGGCCCAAGCCCGCCTCCACTGGTCCCTGCCCGTCCTCGCAGTAACATCGAGTCGCTTTCGTTGTTAGGTTTGCCGGATAGGTGAGAACCAAAATTCAGGCTGGCCCCCATAGCATTGGCGAAGCCGTGGCCTTGTCCGAACATGCCGCCACCACTGATCGGAGGGGTACCGCTCGATTTAAGACCAGGGGGCGGGCCTTGGACGCCACTGTAGAAGCCGGTTTGCATATTCGGCTGCGCCGCATACGGTTTGTTCTGGCTTGGCATCATGGCCGACTGCTGCGCGAGAATCTGCGTGCTCGCCGTGGGTTTCACAGTGGTTGTAGCGGATGATGAGTCGTTAGCAAATGTGTAACGTGACGATTGTCTGCCATGTCTCGAGTGCGTGCTCAGTGCCGGATTCTGTCCTTGGAAAGGATTAGAGAGAGTCGAATGATGCTGGCTGGTACTCGGCGCCCTTTGGAAATTTTGGAGGACGGACTCGCTGTCCTGTCCCCCCTTCAATAAAGAACCAGTTGATCTTTGTTGCGGAGTAATGCTTCGACTGATATGATCTAAGCTTGAGAAGTCATTCGATAAGGATGTAGGTGGAAATCCATGTGATGCGATCGAGGAGCTCTCGAATGCCTGGTGTCCAAACAGTCCGGAAGCACTAACACGGTTTCTAGCTGCTTCTAAAGCGTCTTCTCCCACATCTGGCTCCCCTCCAAGCTGCAGACTGCCCCCTATGCGGTTGTCATCGTCATCTGTTATTGTGATCGCTTGAGCCAAACTGCCGGCTTCTTCTTGTTTGCGACGGCTCCTTGCTTGCCGTTCTCGAAGCTCTTGACGCGCGATACCACCATTTGACTCAATCAAGGGAGCATACGTGTCAACCGCCTTCAGCGATTCCTCGTCAAGAGTGCTTCTATCAAGGGTCCATGATGTGCTGCGAGAAACTGCTCGAATGCACGCGTTACGTAGCCGCTGAAATGACTCTTGAACGTATTTATTTTGAGATTCAACAGAAGGTGCGGGTTGAATAGCTTCTGAAGCTCCCAAAGTAGATCCCGATTCGTGGTCGACCCCAACGTCTTTGACAAGTGCAGATGCCGATAATGCCTTGCTCGATGTTCTGCTGTCAGGTCGTAAACTGATGGCAGATATCTTTGCGTTTACTACCTGTGGACTTGGAGTCGCTCGACTCGCAGCTTGGCTAGAGCGTCGACTTTGATGAAGCTGAGGATTTTTCGCCCAGTTGGCTGTGCTGGGCAAAGCTGGTCCGTCGCCGCTATCGCTTCTGCTCATAGCTTCGGACTTCTGTGGGCCATGTGCTCCTGCTGAAGAAGATAAAGCGGCAGTCGCTGGGTGGGATTGAGAGTGCTGAGGAAGATGTGGACGGGTGGTTGAAGTCGTGTGGTGATGTTGCGGGCGAGTTTGGCTCGAAGCGGCATTCAAAGATGATAATTCTTGCCGACTGAAGCTGTCTCTATCTTCCCCAGTTTCGTGGAGGAACGTGCAGTTGCGATTGTTGCAAATTTCATTTCTCAAGAAGGCGGAACAATATTTTGTTGTCCCATGCTGAGCTTTCAAGATTCTGCTTTGGTGGACACGACCGTCTAGTGCCGCGATGCAACGGCCAGCGGCTTCCTCATCTGCAAAAGTGATGAAGATGGCTAAGGTTGCGTTACCTGATCCTGTATCCTTGAGCTTGTTCGCAGAAAGCTTGATGATCCGGCCATACTGTCCGAAAACGGTATTACCTTTTAATTGCTCCTCAAGCTGTTCATCCGGAACCCCTTCCGAGCTCATGCCGGTTATGTAGACTAAGTTTCGCTGGACGACACGAAGTCCTTGTAGATGCTTGCGATGGCTGCTTTCGACTTGCTTGCGCTCCGCTTCTTTCTGTCTGGCTGCGGCCTTCTTCCTGGCCTGGTTTGCAACATCGGCCTTGAACCTGCAATTCATGAGAATACTATTAAGGGCAATGCGGAGAGCTGAACCCACTCCTCTGGGCTGACAATCTTCCACTCAATGTTCTTGTCATCATATGGCCGTCGACACGCCGGGCAAAGCCCGTTCATGTTGTTCTTGATGTTGTTGTAGCAGAACTGACATATCTAACGAGACAACGAAAGAGTCAGCTCCAACAGTCCTTGCAACTTCTTGAATTACAAAATCTGTGATCTGAACAAGACGTTCAGCTTACTTGGTAGCCACATGGGCAAGGTCGAAAGTTCTTGTCTGATAGATCGAACTCCTCCACGCAGAGCGGACTGCCGTTGTTAGCACGTACGAATGAGATACTGACGGTGCGGTCCGCCTTACCATGTGTCTTCTGAGTCTTCCATGAAGGCGTCTTGCTGTGTACGTCCGGCCATGTCGCCAAACTAGGGTATGTTGAGGTAGAATCAACGCGGTCGCGGCGTTAATTACTGAGAGGAGACAAAACCGGATCACAGTGCCCAAATTTTGGAAAACAACCTTAACTCCGTCCTGCTTGTGGCGATGCAAACGACTTCCCAGGCTATGCTGTGTGAGAGGAAAGTAAATACGCGCAAGTCAAGTGAGTTGAGATGTGAGGGATTCTGTCTTTGCTGTCACGCTTAAACCTGGTCTCTCTCTCCCTCTCGCTGCCGAAACCAGCCCTTCCCGCTTGACAAACACGCTAAACCGCATTTGGATCGATGTCGTTGCTATAGCTGTTGTATCGCAACCGCTCTCAGTCCGATCAAGTAGTCTACGTTCGACAATTCGCCACGAAAAGTTGGGTATGGCTTCAGCAAGTCGGTCGAGCATGTCTTCAATGCGTGCAGCAGTGCAGGTCATGCGACCAGTTCGACGTCTGCAGCTCGGGGGGACATCGTTTCGATCCCTGAGCTCTACAACGTCACGACGCAAGGAAATAGCAGGCGTTGAGTCGACGCCTAACATGCGCCATGCTCCAAGAGCAGGTAAGTTGGTACCATGTTCCAACTTGATGATAAATTATTGATCGACTCTGCGCAGCTACTGGCGAGCTCAAAGCGCCCATCGTTGATCCTGCCGACAAATATCAAGACAAAGCAGTTGCCCTGCATACATACGGCCAGTACCTCATGTCTTGCTTGCCCAAATACATTCAGCAATTCTCGGTGTGGAAGGACGAACTATGCATTTACATTCCACCTCAGGGCGTTATCCCTGTCATGAGCTTTCTAAAGTATCATACGACCGCCGAATACACAATGGTCGCAGACATTACAGCGGTCGATTATCCGACCAAGCAAAATCGATTCGAGGTAGTATACAATCTTCTCAGCGTGCGGCACAACTCTAGGATCAGGGTCAAGACGTACGCGGATGAAGCGAGCCCGGTGCCCAGCATCACAAGCCTTTACGACGGCGCCAACTGGTACGAGAGGGAAGTTTACGACATGTTTGGGGTTTTCTTCACCGGCCACCCCGACCTCCGACGCATCATGACAGACTACGGCTTCGATGGACATCCCCTTCGCAAAGACTTTCCCCTCACTGGCTACACAGAGATTCGTTACGACGAGGAGAAGAAGCGGATTGTGGTAGAACCGCTGGAGATGACACAAGCCTTTCGAAATTTCGAAGGCGGAACTGCTGCGTGGGAGCAGGTTGGTCAGGGCAGTGATCGGACTCCAGCCGAATTCAGACTACCGGAAGTCAAACCTGAGGAGAAGAAGGAGGAGCCCAAGAAGTAAATATTTGCTTCGGTTTGTAAAAGCTGGTGCACATAGCCTAGGAGCTGCTCACAAGTCTATGATTGTCTTACTATTATTACTGGATAATTCACCATGTGCAATATTCTTCCGTATGTTTCTTCGGGATTCTCCCACATCAAGACTTCTAGGGCTTACTTCTTCCCCATACAGACTGTATTGTCGTTGCTTCACCAAATGCCGTATTTCGAGCTCAATTTTTAATTGCTCCGAGACTTCGATAAATGATTTGGGTAGGCCAAAAATACCGGGGTAATGGCCTGCCAGGATCTTTGAGCATTGTAGGCAGGATACAACGAGTAAATCCACACCTCCCGCTACTATCAAGGATAAGATGCATATCTATCGACTCGGAGACTACTCCAACGTTGACATTGAGAAATCCATCGTGATCATTTAATGGAGCTGAGCTATCTTGTCAATCCCGTTGATGAACAATCTGCTTCGAGCGTGAAGGTAGACTGATGCAACGGCTTCATAATTGTGCCAGCCATTACTGGAAGGTTGCCTGTAAGGTATGTTACCGATTCACTTTATTAATCTGCGGCAGACTTGAAAGTAGAATCCGCATGTCACAAATATTTGCAAACAATGCCTTCTGACCTTTTCAGAATTTGTTCCATTCCCGAGGCATACCTTTCTATGCATAAGAGCAAGCGTCGCACGCTCGAAGTGAAGCAATTGTTGGTGCGTCGACTTCAGTCAGATCACATCTAATTGCTCAATCTTGTGAGTGTATTAAAGGTCATTTACGGCCGTAAAATAGTAGCTGTAAGCTGGTAGAAACTCTGCTGCCAAGATGGCACGAATTGCAAGTCCGAGCGCCAACCGAGCGTCAACGGCTTGATTCCGCCAACCTCGGACTTGAGCTTCGCAACATTCTTGTTGCCTGCTTCTGGGATTGGCATATTTAAGCAGGTAAGTCCTCGATCTCAGAAAAGCCTCTCTGTTGAGAATGTCAGGCCTAAAAGATCCTCACTGAGAGCGCGACCAACTAAGAAAAGAATTAAGTAAGCTTGACCGTGAGGTAAATTGGTCTTGTCTTCTTCCCTGCAAGTGTCCGCAGTCAAAACAATGGCGGCGCCATTGCTTCGAGCCACTCAACTGGCCTTGATTGGTACCCTGGTCTTTAGTCTCTGGGGGACCTGGGCTATGATGAATTCGAATGGCTTCATTGCACTGATGCAAAGACTCCGCGATCATGGGCCGCACCTCTTGCCAGGCACTAACGAGACACTGAGAAGAAGTTATACCGGGATTGGCCTCATAGATTATCAGCTCACAGTTTTGTGCGTGTTCTTTTGGTCGATTCGTGATAACAGCCAGCCGCATTTTTCATTGCATATAACCGACTTTTGTTTCCAATTTGCCGTTCAATATGGGCTGGTCTTGATCGAAGGTTCAAGGCGAGGAAACACTGGCCGGCTAATCTCATAGTGAGTACCTTATTATTTGTCACGAGTTGCAGAGCTATACCTTCTCCGCCCCCTGTTCTTCTCTCCTCCTTCTGTTTGTTTCCTTGTCTGTTTCTCGGAGCAATCTTGAAGGGATGAAAGGCTCAAGAACGAAATCTCAGATCGAAGCATGGCTGCAAATGACCTGAATGTTTTTGCGTCGTCGCGCCGCTTGTGTTTATTGAAATGCGCATCATCATTCTTCTCGGATCGTACGGCTGACTTCAACAGTGTTGCTCTCTGGGGAGGTTTCATGCAAAATGTTGGCGTTGCCAATACTCTACCAGTTTTTGCGCTGTTGTACCTCGCAACCTCACCCACAGTACACAGACCTGCTGCATCTGCAGTATTGCCCTCTGTTGCAGAAACCAGTACGCTACCACTGAGCTTGTTGCTAGGCTACTTCGTGCCAGTTATCATGATGCAATCGGGTGCCATCTCAGTTGATGGACAGCAAATCTGGCTCGGTATTTGGCAGGCTTTTCCCTTATGGGTCGCCATACTTCAGCAAACCTTTTCAACCGTATACTCGTTGATCTCTGCGACACGAACTGTATCAAATGATATCAGAGCAAGTAGCCAGTCTTTACGTTCTGCGTATCAGTTTCTACGCTATCTTAGCACTGCTGGACATTTGATCAGCTGGGGTATCGCTCTCAAAGCACAGGAAACGCCTGATCTATTCGCTAGCGGCGTAGCGCCAATGCTCGCGCCACTGAAGGTCTGGCTACCAGATTCTATCAGTCCCAACTTCAAGGTATCAAGCATAGGAGCTGGAGCTCATCTGTTCCTGCAGTATGATCGAATCGGCTCATCCCTTGGGGTTCTTATCTTTTCCTTCTATTTGAATGCACAAACACCTGATGGCGCTACAAGATCAGTACTAGAGCTTGTCTGGAAATTTGCAAAGACACTTGGCCTTTCAGCTTTAATTGGACCAGCAGGAGCAGCCGTCGCCCTAATTGAGGAGCGAGACGAGCAACTATTAGCAGACGGCGTGTCCAACAAAAAAATGCTTTGAGCCAATGATTGGCACATTCAGCCTAATTATCGCTCAAAGACAAAGAGGGAAGAACGGAACGGCAAACAGGAATACGACGAGCACTAGGGTAGATTCGGCTGCTCTATTGGGAAAAAAAAATCAAGTATTTGAGTCACAAGAATAATGACATTAACTGTGTTTGCTGTTGATAAGTCTGCCAATAACAGCTCGATGATAACTAATATAGCGGTGGCAGGAGATGTGAAACCTGTCTTTGCAGTAAGTGATCAAAATCGCGGGCGCAACAATTGTGCAAAGCAATGTTTGAACGCGGATGCGTGGATGGTATTGGGGAGAAGGAGCGCCACTGATTTGTACGCTGTAATCATTACTGGCACACAGATACCTAATGGTTCGACGGATTCCTGCATTATGGGATCCACAAGTAGATGATGCTATAGCTATGTTTGAGCCACCGGAGCCATGATGCCATATGAGATAATGAAGACAATCCATCTGAGCTTGAGCTTTGAATTTGAGCTTGAGCCTGAAGGTGAGATTGTTGTTTGGCCCATTGGACTTCACCACCGTGACTGCATGAATGCACAGGATTCACAGCCTGAGCATAGGAATGACATCGATGCCACCCCTGTAAAGAGAGATTCCGTTATCTCCGACACACTTCCGAACGTACTCGGATATCTGCCTGTCTGCCTCTTTATCACTCGTAGGCAGAAGCGACGGTGCAGCGACATTTATTGCTCAAGACAAAGTCTCCAAATTATCAACTGCTCAACACTAATTGCTTGTACACATCTGGCCAAGTGAAACGGAAAAGATGTCGCGGCGTCCGGCGGACAAGGCTGCGCAAAATCAGCAGGTCATCAAGAATCTCTTGAAACTCGAAGCAAACAAAAATTGCGCAGATTGCAAAAGGAACAAACGTAAGTCAGACTTCCGCATGCTGAGCTCCGTGAGCTTAGTTTATCTGTGCTGTTCTGTACAAAAGCTTGGTCTAAAACCTTTTACAGATCCAAGATGGGCGAGTTGGAATCTCGGCGTCTTCGTTTGCATTCGGTACGCGCCTTACCTTGTATAGTTTCAAGAAGCATCAAATAACGTTAGACAGATGTTCTGGCATTCATCGGGGTATGGGCACCCATATCAGTCGTGTCAAATCGGTAGACCTGGACGCATGGACAGACGAACAGCTTCAGAGCATCATGAAGTGGGGTAATGCCAGAGCAAACAGATATTGGGAGTCGAAGCTTGCGCCTGGACATGTCCCCTCGGATGGAAAAATTGAGAACTTCATTCGAACAAAATATGAAAGCAAGAGATGGGTTATGGATGGTCCTTTGCCGGACCCGTCCACTTTGGGTGGTGACGGTGATGAAGACGTCCCTCTCACGACCGTACAAGAACGAGCTAGACTCGATCGCTCTTCTTCACAACGGGTTGCTTCCACGCAAAGTCAGCCAGCAGCAAGATCTATAACTAGAGCACCCGCGGCACCACAACCCGCTAGCTTCAATTTGATCGATGGAGGTGACGATCTTGTTGTGCCGCCCCGGGCTAACACCACGGAGCCGAATACAGCAGGCCGGCCACCCCCTCCCAAAGCCAGCACCCAGCCTTCTCAGCTACTGAAAGGGCTCGATTTTCTTGACGGACCACCTCAGCGACCTTCCAGCACTAGCTCATCAGGCCCTAGCTCCATGTCACGACCAGATCTGAAGCAGTCAATACTGTCGCTATATGCGTCTAAACCTGCAGCGCAAGCTCCCTCACAGACGCCGGCCTCGCATTCGAGGCAAACATCGACAGTGACCAGTCCGACTGCAGTTGGTGGAGGAGGTGGCGCCTTTGGGGGCTTAGACGATGCTTTTGGGTCTTTGACATTTGGATCGTCCGGAACATCAAATCCAAAGGCTCCCACTCCGCAGGCCATGCCTCAGAAATCGAACCTTGCATCCGGCCCAAAGGCTCAGCCTGCAAAGCCAGACGCGTATGCTGCTCTTACAGGAGTCTTATCGAGCCCTCAGACCTCAACTTCAGCCATGTCGCCGCCTCCTTTCTCGGGTGGCAGTTTCTTCGACTCTGGTCCCAAGAGTCAAGCCAAGCCCACGCCAGCATCGATCAAGAGCTCCTATGCCTCTACACTCACTACTCAAACCTCTACGGACGATTGGGGAGACTTCAGCGCCGCAACTGGATCTGCATCCCCAACACAGGCGCCAAAGCCTGCATCACAACCCAAACCGAGCGCATTACTTGATTTTACCTCGGGTGCAGCCGCAAACTTCTCTGCACCAACGCCTGCAGCAACTCAGCAACGTGGAAATGGCGCAGACAGTTCCGTTTTTAACCTGAGCAGCAAGGCTACCCAGTCTTCGGCACCTGCATCCAAGTCGGGCGCCTCTCAAGCTTTCCCATCCGATCCATGGGGTGCAAATGAATGGAACACTGCCGATACCACTTCCGCCGCAATTCCACAGGCATCGCCAAGCACGTCGAAACAAACCCTAGGCAGCTCGAACGATTTTGGCTGGACTGCCCCAGCAGATTGGGGATCCTCTAACGTTGAGGCGTCAGCCTCTCAAAATGCCGTAAAGTCGCCTGCCTTTGATACAGGCGGCTGGGGAGACCCGGCACCAAGTTCTTCCGGAGGTCTGAGCGGTTTTGGTCAGACATCTACCGCTCCAAAGGTTCAGCAAGAGGAAGATTTTGGTGGATGGGGTGTTGAAGCGACGCCAGCACGTCCAGCGCCACCCAGGCAACAATCGCAAGGGCAAAACAGTGGTGCCAGTGCTCCTGCCGCTAACGATGATTTATTCGCGAACGTATGGGGCTAGATTGAATTATGAACACCTAATACGATTAAAATAACTATGGCTTTGGGCCAAATTATCCTTTCAATACCAGTGGACTTTCGTTGTCATCACAACGTAAACTATCAGTACGATAAATGTCGTCAAACTGAATTCGCTCTACCCGCCTACATGCATTTTCTCATAACAAATCATTACTCATCGATTTTCGAATAGCCTCAAAGCATTGAGTTGCTGCTCTGCTGTCTCTGATGTCGGTAACAACAGATTGTCTTCCGTTTGCCCTTCAGCGAGGCCTCCCTGTACACGCCGGCCCATTAGACTGCCAAACAGATCCCGTGTCTGCTTTTCACCCCATGTGTTGCGGTCTTCGGGGGCCAGGAAGTTTTGAATCTTGTCCTGCACCGAGAACTTCAATTTGCGGCCTTTGCTGGCCTTCACATCCACGTTCGCTCGTCGAATCTTTGCTTCCCTTCTCAGAGCATTCAACTTGGCGACACTTGGTTGTGTTTCGAACGAAGTATAAACTGTCGAAACATCACCGTTGCTCATTTTGCTCTCAACTAGATCACGTAGTAGTAGAGCATACCAGTCTGCATCATCGTATATGTCCTCGTCATACTTGCTGTCCTTCTTGGCTTGAACAGGGGCACAGGAGCGAGGAACCCTCGTCCTGGACACGAGCTTAGAGATAGAAAGGGATGAGAGTTGGCCATCAAGTACCTCTGAAAGAGGCTGTCGAGTAGACATAGCACGTAGTCCGTCTGTAGCAGCCAAAGCTGTCACGGGCGCAGTTTTCTCGGCCCAACGATCGACTGTACCACGCCGCACTTGCTTCTGCGGACGTTCGATTGCATCCATACGATAGTACAGTTCAGAAAGGGGACCCTCAGCAAAACTGACATAGCTCCTTTTCTTACTTTTAACTTGATTCGCCGAGCTCTCAAAAGATAGACGTAGGGTATCGATGCTGTCCAGTAGCTTCAATGCCGCCTTTTCAGCAGCATCGATTGACGCCAGACTCTTCTCTGCCAGAGCTCTATCCTCATCCAAAGCCGAGATTGTATTTGATGATAGTAGGCCTCTTTGCAGCTTCATCCGCACGCCGAGGAGAGTTTGAAAGACGCGCCTTTGATTCTGAACAGCCTTTCCCTTCTCAACATCTGCTGCTGCTGCCTTTGAAAGATTCTCCAGTAGGCTACCATGCCCTCTCCTCGCAATGGCTTGAAAAGCTGCGCGGCTGGATGTTTCCTTGCTTGACAATTGTCGTTTCATTGGGCCAGTTTGCTCCTCATTCTCGCTTGAATCACCCGAAGCGTCTGTCACTATATCTTCGGGCCTTTCACTCGAGTTGTCTGACTCTACGAAGGTGCCACCAGCGCTTACAGAGCCAGAGACTGACTCCGACTTATGAAATAACGGTAACTTCGCCCTCCTACTCGCAAATCCCTCATCTTCGGCTTCTTCATCATGAGCAGATCCGTTGGTCTTGGAAAGAGCAGCCTTGGCTACTGCAGTGTCTCGTCCAACATCGGATCTTTGAGGGGAGCTCTTCTGTAGCTGAGGTGGGTTGAAAGGATCGTCGCTGAGATATGCGTCTTCATTATCGCCTCGATCGGAACGGTCCTCAAGAGTCGTGCGCTCAACTGCTCTGCCAGTGTACCTGGGGCCCAGATCGAAGTCTTGCGATTTTCGTAGCTGGCTTTCTCCTACCAGCGAATAGTGCGCTCTTCGAGTCGCTTCGTCGAGATCTGCATCGCTTCCATCACCATCTCCCGAATCGCTAAAATCATTATGCTGAATTTGCTCGGGATCGAAGGTATCTGCGCTAGGTCAGTCCGTACGGATGGTGAATGGAATAGTAGGCGCGCGCACCTGAAGCCACCGTTTCTGTCTCTCCGGCTAGTAGCCTAAGCAAAGATTGTTCTGATTTCTTTGGCTGCGCCATGTGATGTATTGAGACTAAGCACTGCGCGAATCGAGACCGCTAGAAGAGAATGGGAAGCGAAAAAAAAAGGAGTGGAGTTTGCTCCGCTGATACCCGAAATGTCGTCGTCTTATCTTGGTGCCTTCGGATGACTGCTCTTGAACGATAGTTTATTGATCACAGCGTTATACAGATGAAGAAGCAGAAGGGGGATGGTTTTGGCTGCTGTGACTGTAGCAGAGTACTCAGGAATGTGTAAACATGCAGCCAGACGTCAACGAGAAATTGAGGCAGGGCTGCGAGCAATGATCTCGAGGCATGCAAACCATTGCTTAGCGTTGACGACTCGGCGTAACCGCCGCGCCCTTGTGCCTAGAACCCTGTCTAGTGTTTCTACAATACCCAAGGATTCAAAGTTTGATGCTCCAACCGTACGTCTTTTTGATGAAGTAAAGAGCGAGCGTGATCAGATTCCGCTGCCACAGAGTTGTTTGCAGAGGGTTGTGGGTGTTACATCTTGTATGCGCTACTCGGAATTAGGTACAAACCTGACAGTTGTAGCACGTCACGTGCTGTAGACGCTAGCGAACGAGCACGCGGCAAGTGATGCACCCCTGACTGTGAGGCAAGCTGCAACTCCGCTAGACAACGGTACATCTGAATGTCCTCTAGGTGAAATATATATCTTGAGCTTACCAAAAACTCTTCGCGATACCAACATGTCGAATTTCATATCTTCAACTCGAAGGTTTCTGGAAGTGAGTCGCCGCCTCCCGTTAGATGCAATCAAAATACCTAACAAGCGGATCAGAAATCATATGCGGGTGATTACTGCGGCTTCATAGGCCTTCTACTTGCCTACATATGGGTGATTAAAGGTTCAAGTCCTCAGTGCCAATCAGAGCTGAATGACTGGTAGATTCAGTTCTCAATCCAGCCCTTCCACCGAACGTTTTCTTTGGATGATCTCGCCATTCAGCACCCATTTGCGGAGCACGAGAGAGTACCCGTCAGTAAGTGATCAATGATTGGTGAATTGTCGGCGCTTCGCTAACACTGCAGGCATGATGTTTGCCTATGCTGGCGGCTTACCTACTCTCGTACTTGCAGCATTTTGTGCGGTCACCAAGTCAGGATGGCATAAGGCTCATGTCACATTATTGGGGCTCTTGATCAGTTTGATATTGACCTCATTCATCACTGATGTAGTGAAAAACACTGTAGGTCGGCCTCGACCGGACCTCCTAGACCGCTGTAAGCCAAAATCAGATCTGCCACAGCACGCACTTCTCGGCATTGACGAATGTACTCAACCGAATACTTCTCTACTTGATGAGGGCTTTCGCAGCTTTCCTAGCGGACACAGCAGCTTCTCGTTTTCTGGATTAGGATACCTTGCGATGTGAGTTTTGACTCGGCGTCAATTGGACGAGCCTCGCTGACCGCACCAAAAGGTTTTTAGCGGGACAACTCCATGTGTTTCGGCCACGTGCAGACCTCTTTCGCGTATTGGTTGCACTGGCACCTTTGATCGGTGCGCTCTTGATAGCTATATCAAGATTGGAAGATTATAGGCACGATTTCTACGACGTGACTGTGGGATCATTACTTGGCCTGACCATCACACATGCAACCTACCGCAGATACTATCCTTCGTTACGGTCGGGCAGATGTGACATGCCGTTCTCAGCGTCAGACGGCAACCCTCACGATCAAATCGGACGAATACACGACGAAGAAGAGGGCGTCGGGCAATCCGATGGATCATATGAGCGCGTTCCCCTTCAAGATCGACGATAAGGCCTTCTCTTCTGCCCTGTTCCTGCGTTTTGAACCGAGCACGTTCGATCTCAGTTCGCGGCCACTGTCTTGCACTAATCTGGATGACGATAGTGGCCAGTAGTAACGCCGAGGAACTTATTACTCTGAGCTGGACTGAGAACGCCAAATCCATCGGCCATAAGCCTTTAATTCCGAGCCTTGCGCATGGCGACATCTGAAGCTCCGAAGTTTCCAATCAAAGCCGTGCTGAACCCCTCCTTCGATTCCTCCCTGGGCTTGTCTCAAATCATCACCAGCTGAATCTTTTCACCATGGCGGCTCTTCCGTCTACATTTGAAGGTACGTCGGGGCATTGCTTCATGTCTTTCACGTCCTCCCTGAGAGCACGATCTCACGAGGTTATTGAGTAAACTTTGCAACTAAGCTCATGCGCAACAGGTCCGTTGGAAATTGCTATCATCGGCGGCACAGGGCTACAATCCCTCCCATCATTTGTGCCGGTAGCCCAGCTTCCACTCTCTCATCCTGCATTGACAACGCCATGGGGTTCGCCGTCTAGCCCTATCACGGTGCTGTCGCACCCTCGATCCAACGGCCTGCCGAATCTCAATGTTGCCTTCCTTTCGCGCCATGGTTTGCATCACCAGATTGCGCCCCATGAGGTACCCAATCGGGCTAATATTGCTGCGTTGAGGAAGCTCGGAGTAAGATGCGTCATCGCATTCAGTGCGGTAGGCAGCTTGCAGGAGGAGGTCAAGCCGAGAGATTTTCTTGTTCCAGATCAAGTAATTGATCGAACTAAGGGCATTCGACCCTTTACGTACTTTGAGAAAGGGGTGGTTGGGCACGTGGGTTTCGCTGACCCGTTTGACGACGATCTGAGGGTGCTGATCAGCAAAGCGGTGCAAGGAAAGGGTGCGCTTGCTGGCGAAAACGTCAAGCTTCATGAGGAGGGCACGCTGGTCTGTATGGAAGGACCCCAATTCAGCACACGTGCCGAGAGCCGGCTGTACCGCTCGTGGGGAGCAAGCGTCATCAACATGTCTTGCCTTCCTGAGGCGAAGTTGGCTCGTGAAGCGGAGTTGGCGTATGCAATGATCTGCATGTCGACAGACTACGATTCATGGCATGTCACGAATGAGACTGTGACCGTAGAAATGGTCATGGGTCACATGAAAGCCAACTCGGAAAATGCCAGGAATGTCGTCGGAGCAGTTCTCGATACACTGGGCAGCGAAAAGGACGAGAAGATAAAGGAAGTCAGACAGGGAAGGAAGTGGTCGAGTGGCTCGAAGTTTGCAGCCAGCATGACGAAACCAGAAGCTCGTGACAAAGAGACTATTGAAAAGCTCGAGTGGCTTTTCCCGGGCTACTTCAGCGCTTAGTACAATGATGACTTGGTGGATCCATTGGATCAGCAACGAAACTTTTCGACGAGGACGAGGGGGCCTTGATTGGTTTTTGTGACGCTATACTGTAATGACTCTGAATTTACGATGCGAGAGCCGCGCGATTAGCCTCTATTTCGAATGCAGAATGTGTCTTAAAATAGTAGGCTTTCCTAATACTGCTGGTGGTAGTCGATCGCAAAGGCAAAAGATGTGCAGCTCAGGTCACGCTGGGTGAGGGGGGGGAGTTTAGAACAAAAGTCTGGAGACGGTGCTTGCATTGGCCGGTCGCACTAGACTTGTTGGCGTGCGATAGGTTCCTGCCGAAAAAGGCGGCTACATGTGTGCCTGACGCTAGTAGCCTTCATACATCAGCACACAACCCCCTGCGCCACTGCGGATTAGAGGCGCTTCCACCGCGCTTCTAGAAGTGGCTGATGGTCCGTTGCCAAGCTGCGTACTAGCAACCATCCCTCACCGAGCAGTTGCAGAAAAAGGGATCCTGGGTCATAGCCACAGTACTGGTATCCGCACAGGTCCGGTTCTGGGTTCTGGATACGCTCTGTTTCCCGCGACAAGAGTTGAGGCAAATTGTTTCTGATTCAAGGCGACTCGCGAAGGGAACGCAACGACCCTACCAACAAGTCCTACAAGTGCAGATGTATTCTGCCGCCGTATTTGAGATGTTCATAGAGTCATGACAAGGGTCTGCACGGCTCTTATAGTCGCTACAACACGCTTTTCTTCAAGTAGAGGCCAATCGTAGTCAAAGCTGGTGGCGTAAAGGCAGTTAAGTAGAGGAGGGGCAAGACAGTGCAAAAAGGGCTGTCCGCGTGCAAGAAGTCTCACATGATGAGCTTCGCTGCTTGTTAGCGTCTTTTGAAGTGAATATGGCAAGGCAGTGGTCACCTCCAGAAGTATTCGTGTTCTCGATGTTTAGAACAGGTGTCAATCGGGTGACGCTTCCATTCCTGGATGTCAGGGTTGCAGTCATCCAATAACGAGCCCTTATAGTCAAAGTACGCTAGCTGATTCACAGCAGCGCTGGAAGATGTTGACCGTGAAGGATTGGTATGAAGAATATGCAAACTTTCTGTCACGACTATGTGACAAGATGGAGGCGGTGACAATCTCATCTCAGCAGCAGCAGCCGCAGCAGAAGCAGCGGTTTCAGTCCAGGTTGAAGACCCAGAGACCAATATCCCAGCAGAAGCTGAGAAAATGCACTGGAGGCGTTGCGACGTCTTTCACTGCGGGGAGAGTATCTGGGTAGGTTCAATCATTGGGTCTGTGTCATCAGCATACGGAATTACGGTATCCACCTGCCATCAGGTCTAACGAATGGAGAGAGCTGTTAGCGGTGACTAGAACTCTCCTTGGACGGGCCATACTTTGCAACGTAACGGGAGCCCGCTTTGAGCGGGTCGCAAGGAGATTTCTATGGACTTTTGAACAGTGCTGTTCTGTTGAGAAAGACTCGTGTATGAGCAAACCAAGGACTTGTAGATTGGCAGGTGTCGAAATGCTGCGACGTTCTCACGACTTCCCATTACCCAGCAGCAGATAAGAACATTTTTGAGATACAACAGCGACCATCACAAGCGCTCACTTGCTTGAGTAGTAGCCAACAAGTTTCACGGAGATATCAACACGCAAGATTTTAACTCGAAGGATTGGATTTTACATCTTTTGCTTTCGAACATCCTCCCAAAGTCTTCAGATGCCTGCGTAAATGCCTGCCGGGGCAGGCCTATCAGTAGACAGATACCTGTTGCACGTTTTCTCTATGAAAGTACTTGGAGCGGTCGAACAGGAAATGCAGTAGCAAGCCTGCGCTGATTGAGTCGGCACACCACTGCCGCCACTCGGCTGACAGCTAAAACGATATGGGATATAGCCACTCCCCTTTCATACCTGGGTAAGCTTCGCATGCACTCAGGCTGGCAACCGTGACCCTTTCCACATTCCCCACGCGACAACGCACTGGGGGGGACGGCGGCGACAACTTTGTTCTAGCTTCTGAGGCACATCCAAGGAAGCAACTGCGCTAACAATAAAGTGCACCTCTCTGCCTCACTGGAATTGCTGCTGCTGTGCTGCAGACCATGTTGTCCAGATGCTTTTCTGGACAGGGATCTGGCAGGGTGGCGAGTGAATTTCCAGTTATGGGACTTGGTCACATCTTGAAGCCTTAGGCAGTCTTACAGAGAAATGGTTCTATTGGGGGGTGGTTTTAATATATGAAAACAAAGACCTTTTTACTTCGAAAGGGCTGTTGGTGCGGGAAGCGGTTCCTTGGGGTGTGTAGGATAAGCCCACTCTCGTTTTTTTGCTTTGCACAGTTCCCGAATTGATGCTTCCTAGTAATTTCAAGATTGAATACATACCTAGGTACTATGATAGTGAAGTCTGCTGGATCGCAGGCACACTAGTGCAGGACTATTGTACTTGGGCCATTCTGTGCCAGTTCCTGTTTTCTAGGTCCACGAGCCTCTTTTTTTCTCCCTCAGTTATCCTGTTCTCACACCCTCCAACTGGACACGGCCTTCCTCTTACACCGTGACGGCAAGGAGTGGCCGGAAAGGATAGAGCAGCAAGTCATCAAGCTTTTACTCTCTCTCTCTCTCTCTCTCCCTCAAAATTTTTCTGTTTCGCCTTTCCCTCATTGGTGACTTTGCTGGTTGCCGCTCCTTCGATACGCCCTCACCTCACCAGCCTGCCTCAGCTAAGCTAGCCAGCCCAGCTTTACTTCTCTCAAATGTGCCTCTGAAGCTATAATTCTCTCAACTACCCGCCCCGCTGCCGTCCCTTTTACTCCGCCCATTTCTTTTTTTTCCCACCCTCTTCTTCTCCGCCAACCACCACAACCTCGACAATATCACCCCACCCTGTTGTTTCCTTGTCACTCCAATTTTGGTGGGCTCACGGCCATTTGGTGTCATTGCTGACACCAGTCTGGTGCTAGTTTTGGGGGCTTGACAGTCTGTCGGCATCTTCTCCTCTGCACTTTCTGGCGTTGGGGGCGTTCGAGTTGTGTTGGATAGTAAACTGGATAAATTTCTCTTCGCATCAACCTGCTTCGCCACGCTGCCGTTGCCACACGCGGCATTTCACTATCGCAGCACATTGTTCCCTCACCAAGCTCTGCCAACTCAACAGAACAAGGCCGCACATATCCTGCACCAGTCACTTTATAACGATGCCTGCACTCTAAAAAACCAAAACCAAAAAAAAAAGAAAGAGAAGAAGAAAGAAGTTTCGCAGCTTGTTATGTGCTCAGTCGTACTCGAGTCTCGTCCTGATCAGTCCTGATCAAGGGCTGCACGACTGACGCCTTCCTCCCTCCTGTTTGTGGCTCTGAAAGGCCGCTGTCTTTAACAACTATTGGAATTCGTGATAGTAATCGGTAACCTTCGAGACGACGCCTTCCTGTACGTCTCATTAGGACCACATTCTTGCTGCCAACTCTTTCTGCCTTCGCCCCGACCAAGTTGAAGCTATTCGGGATGCTTATTGATGGGGAGAAATATGCTTGCGATGCGTGTGTGAGGGGCCATCGTGTAAGCAATTGTCAGCATGCAGGTAGGTCTGGCAGAACGACTATTTCCCAAGGCCCTGTGACGCCCACGCAATACTGACTGGACGTCTCAGATCGACCACTGAACCATATCAATAAGAAGGGTCGGCCAGTCACTCAGTGCCCACACTGCCGGAGCCTGCGCAAGTCGCGCGCCTCCCATGTGCGGTGCGAGTGTGGTGAGAAGCCACATTCCAAAGAAGATTGTCCACATCTCAAAAAGGACAAGCCTGATGAACTACAGAGTAAGTGTCTCAGCACCTGGCTCTGCTTAGGTGCAGCGTTCTAAAGCCACTGTAGAAACCCACGTCTGCTGTTGCAGTCACGGTCAGCGATGTTCGTGTGCGCTGAAGAAGGAGTCACCGCTGGGCTCTGTCCCGGAATCGTTGGCACATGAAATGTCCTGCTGTGGTGGTGGTGGTGGTGGCGGTGGTAGTGGTAGTGGCCTCATTGGTGGAAGCGCTGCTACTGCTGCTCCTGCTGCTGGTAACGCCGCTGCTGTTGTTACTGCTGCTGGTTTTGGTGTGAAACCGCGCCTCACCAATACCCATTCAGATAGCAACATGACTGTCTTCGCGAACGGGCACCATAAACCGTGCCACAGCAAGAATCACGAGGCATCTCATCAGCGCGGCGTTCCCTACAAGATTCCCCGTCCGCATAGCATCCATGGTCACCACTCTCTGGCACAGAGGTCTATGGAGCATCTCCCCTCGAGCGGGAACATTGATCAGGGTTACAACCAATTCCTCGATTCTTTGAGGGGCCTTCAGCAAGAAGAACGTCAGAGCAAGTCGGAATCGGCCTCTCCGAATCCTGGCTTGAGACAGCGGTCTCGCACGCTGAATAGTGGCTTACAGAACCTTAACATGTCAACCTATTCGCCTTTCAGCCTCAGTAACCCTGGCAGCCCGGTCCCTGGGCTCACAGAGTTCGTCTCGAGCCCCACCATCATAGGCGGCCTGAACACTGCGATACCGATGGACGACACTTTCCAAGCCTTGTCTTCCACTTCCATTGAACCACCCCATGTTGACTGGTCAACGTACTTCAACGCGCCGCTGCACCAGCAACAGCTTCAGCTTCACGTGCCGGAAAGCTACACGTCTGCCCCAACCTCAAATCCCATGCCATTGTCTGCTCTTGATGTACCAGCCCCGTCTTCCGGTGCTGTGTCCGACGTGGAGGATTCCAGCTTCACCCCGTACGCAGCTTCAAACCCTGCTTATGCCGAGTCAAATCCTGGCATGCCGGAATCCACATCATATGCGCAGTCGCTACCTGACCAAACTCGGCCAAACCTGTATCGCATCAGCTCTGCAACTTCGTTTGTGCACAGCGGTCCTACCAGCACACCCTTGAACCCTGGGTTCTCGGACAATGCCAGCAACCCCGGTTTTGCAGATGCTCCTAGTCTCGATGTTGATAGCCTCCTCCACGGCAGCACGACAACCCTATCGGAGATTGACCGCAGCAGTTCAGGAGCTGGCAGCCCGCTTGGTCCCGGTCTTCTCCAAAATGATTCTTTGCATGCCTCTATGGGCACTATACATGGATTCACAGTCGAAAATGCGCAGAAAATGGCACATCCAACCAGTGCGCCCGGCAAATCAGACAGCAACGGCGCCAATTATCCCCAAAAACTTGCTGCAGACGCGCCGCCAAGCCCTTGGGCGGCGATTCATGACGAGAACCTGACAGCATTCGACCCAACGGAAGAGAACATCGACACGCTATGGATGACTTGAATCAGTCGCCTGAAATATGAATAAACGGCCTTGTGATGGGTAGATAATACGACGGTCAAGGCAAAAACAGCATCAGCTTTGGTCTGTTAGGCGCTCTCTGTTGGGGACGTTTAGAGTACTTTCTACGAATGAAACCATTTGCTTTGAACTGACCGAATTTACGAAATGATATCTGTGGTCTGAGAAATTCTTTTAGCATATTCGCTGAGTTCGGAACGTCTACGTTTTGAAGTCCGTACAGCACAGACCTAATGCGCTGATGAATTTGCCCTACTGTTACTTCGAAACCAATAGCTCATCATTGACAGCCTCCTATTATATACCTTCATGCTCATGACGCGGATTGAAACTATTCGGTGATCGGGTATTAAACCACTCGTGTAGTCTTAGGGTTAGGCGCATGTATTCACACATCACTAGCGATTCCCGTTTTACATAGAACCGCTACGGAGTGTACACCGAACAGTTACTTACCTGTCTGAGTATCTAGCTTCTGACCTAAGTAAGTACGAGACATTAAGTCATTAAAACGACTTGAACTGTCGAGATGCAGTCTGTACTCTGACTAGCATCAAGGTCCCATCTTGAGAGCTCACATCACAGACTGTGAGCCGTCAATATGCACTGTGACGCTGTGAGGATTATCACTGGAATTACCTGATCTGTCGTCGCTTTTCCTCATCCTTGAAACACCTTCCGGTTGGCCACTCTTCCACTGCTGGTATTCTACAGGGCTTTGGCAGATCATTCACCGTTCACTTCTGCTTCATTCATATTGTACCTGTACACCAGAAAGAATATTGCTACACGATGGCAGAGCAAGACCAGTCGCAGGCATCAGCATTCCCCAAGCCACCTTCATTCTACACGTCGTTCACAACCGCCAATCTAGCGCAGCTGTCGAAACTGAGATCGGAAGCAAACATCGATGCGAAGGATGAGCCGTCGCCAGCTTCGAAACTTTCAGAGCTCATCACGATCCCAGCGGAACTCGAGCGGCTCGTACCACCTTCCCCTCCCGCGCCTGGACAGAGCTGGCATACTTTTGGTGAAGATAGAACGGTATGTTTTGCGCGTTGCCGCGTATTCATCCCAGGACGCTCTCATTTCTTTCTGTCTTCTCTAGCATTCTAGACTTCCGAATATTTTTGTTGATGGGCTGTGGAACGATTGTTAGCTATTTATATACTAGCCAACGCCAGACGTCTTCTTATGAGCCAGAGGCGATACAGTTGGTGAAGTCAAATCACTCTTTCTTGACTGATGTAACGGACCCAGTTCTATATGTATCGACTACTTACGCGTTTAATAGTTACCGCCTCAGGATCTGCCCTATCTCGATCCATCTACCCCTCTGCTGCATCCGCTCCCACCGTCGCCAGAATCCATCGTGCGTTTGACGCGTGGCGCACTGCTTGCCTTCCTAGAGATTGCTGATATTCTAGCTCGGGATCCGACACCGGACCGGCGCTTCGGTCACAAATGGGAGGATCTTCGTGCGCTGCTGCTAAACGCTCATCGAGCGGTAAATCTCTACAGGCCCTGGGCAGCGCGTCAGCAACTTATCCGCATGCTCGAGGGCTACGCTGAGAACGCGCGGGCTGAGATTGCCCGTGTTGACGAACTCGAAACCCGTGTGGGGAACCTGTTGACGGACTTGAGGTCTCTAAAGGACGATGATGCAGATCTTCGCGACGCTAGCGGCGGCAGAAATGGCAGCGGTGCTCAAGTCGCTGGACTGTCGAAGCCAAACATTGAGCTGCTCTTTCAATTGGCACCTCCCAACACCAGCAACGGGCATATGGAAGACTACAAGGGTGGCGATAGCAATTACGACGATGAGGACGACAACGAAGGCAGCAACGATAGACATGCTGCGGCTATAGAGGCAGGCGGAACGCAAGAGAACATTGGAGCCGGAGCCGAGGTCTGTGATTATGCAACCAGGTCCACAAGATTAGGCCGGCGAGGAACAGAGCAGTCTGCTGCTTGGACTTTGCTGGAAAACCCATAGTAAATACCGACAATGCTATAGTGGTCGCCATGGAAATTGAAGCAAAATTTTACATGCTGGCTGTGCTTGTGGTCATTCTGGCCGGCTGGCCGGCTCGTACTCTCGCATAGAATAAGGCAATAAGTTGAGTAGCTGGCATCGTCTTGCATGTACACGCGCTTGTTTACTTGATCAATTAATGGGGCCTTTTTTTGCTTGGTTCGCTCCTCCCAATAGCGCGCAATATGTACAACTTCGAGAAATAAGGAACAAATAGAGTGAGAAATGCAATTGCACAGTGGGCAAACGTCAAGCTTCTTCCTCTGACATGCTAAATTAGATCGAAAGAAAGCAGCCGGTGCTGAGAAAATGTGAGTGGGGTCACTCAATCACGCAAGCATATGCGGGGCAAATGTCGTTGTTTCTTGTAGCTTCCACAGTCGTCTAAATTGGCGACGTTGTCCATTATTAAAGCTTGATGTAAAGCAGAGTGGGAATGACGAGCAGGGTGAGACGACTACGGCAAGAAGCCCAGTCGTCAGAGTGTAAGATCGGTGTTCCCGCATTCCCGCGCACGTCTGACTGAATGCAAAGTAAAGCAAATCACAATGCTGTCCAATTTCAGTGCCAAGCCTTAATGCTTTGAACACTCTGAAGAATCTCTTAAAACGCTCTATATGCGTACGTGAATGATATACAGCTTGTCTGCAAACAAAAAGCTCATAATACCCTAAGCAAGGCCAGATGTAGATCGAGACAGCCCCGCGGTCCCAAAGATGGCTAACAGAAGCGAATACGGTTAAGCAGGTTTGCTATGTCCAATCTTAACGAGAGGCTGAAAATCAGTATTGTCATGAATGTCGTGTCGTTCATCACCATTGCTGCAGCCTGCCGTTCCGTGTGCCGGCACCACCTGTGCTCACCCCACTTGAGCTGCCGACAGCGGTATCGCTAGTTGCCGTGGCCTCGAGCTGCTCACTCATTGCGAACAGTAGGGGTTCGTCATCCTCGAAATTTGTCAAACCGGCAGGTCTTGAAAAGCTGTGGCGAACTAAAGCTCTTGGCCCACGCCCTGATGCCCGCCGAGATCCGGCATGACTCACAGATTCACTATCAGACCCTGACCTCGCGTCGCTAGCGCCGTCTTGCAACACCGTCTGTGTACGCGACTGTAAGCGTTCCATTCCGACAAGGCCTTGATGGCCCATGTCGGATGGTGGAGGATGGACTCCAGTAGATATTGCAGCGTTGGTGTCTTGGAGACGTATCAAACCGCTCAGACTCAGCGGTTCTCTCTCATCGCCGTCGCCGAGGCTTGCGCTGCGAAGGGCGAATGGCAAGATATCACCAAGATCCTCAGCGACGTCATAGTTCTCGGTCCGGCGGTGGTGTTGCTGCGCGGCCGCTGAGCTTGATCTCCTATAGCTCGACTGGTAAGCCCTTGGGCTCGTCGGAATAGGTATAGCCCCAGCAATCTGAGCAGGGTCATCATGCAACGAAGCCGCCGCCCGCTGCCGATCTACCACGCTTTCGTTGTTGGCTGATGCATCGTCGCCTTCCAAGTACCGGAGTGGACGTGGTCGCTGGCCTCTCTCGGTTTGGTTGTATTCGATGATACTGTTGCTGCTCAACCTGCTCGGTATGGCTGGCGTGTGAGGCGTTCTGGGAGAAATGCGCTCTCCGGGGCTGCTGGCAATGCTGGTTGAAGTACCCGCGACCATTTGGGGCACGTTACCTAATTGGCGCGACGCTGAGGAGACGCTACTCCTCTGGAGCATTTGAGACGATGAAAGAGAGTCTGATAATGCCGCATGGGAATCACGCAGCTGCTGGAATTTGTTCAGGGCTGCGGAAGTTCCCCTTGCTGCAGAGGCTCCAGCGGCGGCCGATTGAGGAGTCCGAAAAGATTTGAGCTCCTTTTTGTTGTCCAGCATTTTCAAGAACTCCGAGATGTTATCGTCGTCCGTTTGCAAAGAGTTGGAGCTCATGCCTTCAGGTGCCGCTCCAGTCTGGACGTTTGAAGAAGACGTGCTTCCACGGCCACTGCTGATTTGGTCGTCGTCAGTCTTGTTGCTGGATGCGCCAACCGAAGGTCTGTTCTTACGGTGGCTGAAGCTGCTACTATATCGCGAGGGTGTTGGCCTCGGAGAGCCTGTAGCGGAACCAGCTGGCAATCCATCCGCAAGGTTTGGCGACGTTCTCGGTGACGTAGGTGCCTGAATGGAGCTGCTAGGGTGTCTTGCTTCCGTGAGCGCGGCCAGAGGGGAATTTCTGTTCATACTCCCGATCCGTGGAGATGGGGGCGCAGCATGCTCAGCCGGTACTGACGATGAGTATGCGGGGGTCTTGAACGGCTGAATGGACACAGAGAGGCGCCGTGGCTCTGGTGTTGTAGCGTCGATAGACCTCCTGGAATTGGACCGTGACATGGGACGAGATGCTGCTTGAGCTCGAGGAGGCGACTCGGCTGGTGACTTGGCGTGCAGCTCTCGTGCAGCTCGGAGAGCACTGAGGGGACTGGTGCCGACCTTACCAGTCATGTTATGAAAGGTGGATAGGCTTCCATAAGCCGGACCCTTCTCCGCCAACTCGTCAAGCTTCCTCCTTGCTGATCCGCTCTTGACCTCTGAAGGCGGCGGAATGTTTGCGGGTCCGGCGCTGTCGCTACTCCGCTGATTGTCAAGCACTGACGAGCGTGGCAGTGAAGGTTGAAACCATTGCTCATCTGAGGCCATGAATTGCGAATTGAAGAGAGACTCGGATGTGTCGATCCTGAAGTCACAATTCAAGCGATAAGTCGCTTGAATCGAGAACTGGCCCGCAGGCGAGTCAACTGGATCCCATTTGATGGTCTCTGTCACCTTCTTCTCGTCCGCAATCAAGGGCGTCTCGAGCTCGTCAAACCCAGGGAGCTGATATTTCTGCGACGCCTCATAGATGCGCCATCGAATCCGCGGCATCAGTTGTCCGGGGTGGGGCTTGGCTGCTTTCTTGTAGAGCTTCCAGGCCGGCATAAATTTCAAATGGGCGAACAATGACCTATACAAGACGATGCTTCCCTTGTAAACTTTCGGCAAGACATCATTCAATGGGAAACTCTCATCAAGTTCAGGCCAGGGGCGGCCAAGCTCGCAAGTCCATCGCTCTAAGAGTATACAGCACTCGCGCAGCTGTGATTCATTTGTGGCATTGCCTTCCAACTGTTTTTTCAGCATCACCTCAACATCTTGGCGCCTGCCAGTTTCGTCTGTGATTACCAGTTTCTGGTTGCTGGCAAGGTCTCGAAGGTCAATGTAGGTTTCGATAATCATTGGCTGTGGTCGGTTCCGGAGCGCAGTGGCATTCTTCCACTGCCTGGTGCTATCCAAAAGCTCGTCGGTTTCCGGCAGCTCGGTGTTGAACTGTTCGACCACAATGGCACCTGGTCAGCAATCTACTGCGCTCGCTGCTTGTACTGAGGAGTCAAAACCCACCCATCTATTAACTCTTGGCTTGTTGTCCCGGGTTGTGTAAGCTTGCGGCAAAGCAGTTCGGGCGTCCAGTATCATCAAAGCTGCCTTGTAGAAGTAGTTCTGGCTTTGAGTGAGCAGCGTTGAACCCTCATATGAAATGGTCATTATGGAGTCATACCTGTACGATGAGGTCCAGCTTGCCCTCCGGGCTGGTATCCCTCGACGAATTGATAGCCTGACCCGCCTCCGTCATGTAAATGCCCTGTTCACCAGGTGTAGCAGACTCAGACCCATGCCTTGAATGTGTGGGTTGATCTCGTGGATTGTTCGAGCGTACTGGATTGGTCTGGAGAGCACGAGCAGGTGACGCCGTTATCGGCGGGACCCGTGGATGTTGATGCATGACTGCTTAGTGAGATCTGAGTCAAACACAACCCACGAAAGATCAAATAATTAGACGAAGCGGGAGAAGGGGCGGATGGTGACAATTGCGGTTGGGGATGATTGCAGGGATGGGGCAGCTTGATTCTGTATGTGATGGCAACAGCGAGATTTGGAAAAGTTATGTATATGTTCAGACGAAACTGCTCAGAGCTGATGACGATAGTTGGTGGCGTTCAAAGTATTGTATTATGAGTTTTTCTCCTCCTCCTCCTCCAATTTCCTTTTTGCAGCTTCAATTCTGTATCCGGAAGCCCGAGTGATCGAAAGGGAGAGACTCCATGGCCACTGAATATAATTTGATTTTGGTGAAGGTGAGATGGGCGCCTGTCGAGGTGGTGGGAAATCTAGAGAGGCAGTACTTTCTCAGCACTCAAGACGATCTGCAGCTGGTTTCGAGAGCGGGCTGGCTTTTTCGTCAACGACTCAGATTCATTGATCAGGAGCTATGCAAGCACACTAAGTCATAGCGTGAGGCTGCCATAGGCAAGTTGCCTGAATGTGTGATCTTTTCCCAACTTTGACACCACAGGTTAATGGAAGACGATGAGGCTGGAGAAATCCGCTGCGAACAAGGCAAAGAGGAAGCTGCAGGAAAATCCGCTGAGTGGTAGAGTGGGTTGACCCGATCGTGAGTCACTGGAAAAGGGTCGGAACAAAGGGTGATTTGAGTCGAAAAGAGTGGACCGGAAGATGCCTATGATTTCACGGGGCTTTTGGCCGAGGGAAAGTTGGTGCTCAGAAGTTTGGGGTCCGGTTCTAGAATCTGTGGCAGAATGTGGTTCAGGCCACAAGCAACTAAGAGAAGACAGGTGTTTTGGTGAAATAGAAGCTTGCACTGCAGTGATGCCTTTTCTCTATCTGAAGTAGGGGCCGGTGTGAAGCGTGACGGAGAAGCCTGGAATTTACTAGATTTACTCGAAAGAGGGCGGACAGACGAGAGCGGCGGTGGGTGCGATTCGAAAGGAGAAAGACTGATGTGCTCGTGCACTCTTACCAACAGCAGCCTAAGCCGAGTCACTGCCGGATCGGAGAGAGAGAGAGAGAGAGAGAGCCGCACGATCAGATGCGGCACGCCAAAGAGGAATTGGGCAACGACGGGAGGCACTAGCAACTCTATAGTTCTAACATCCGAAGGCAGTTCCGGTAGCATGCAGACATGGCCACCAGAGACACAAGCGACAAAGCACACATGACACTGTTCCATTCTAGAGCGGCAACCACGCACCACGCGGACACCGCATGACTGCGCACCCTTGCACGCACCCCAGATGGACTATCAGCATTTGTGACCTCACACTCTCGTGCTCACTAACAGAGAAAAGGGGAAATAAATTTGATGTCCACACTGAGGTCGGGGATTTTCAAGTTCTCGCACGCCATCTATTATCAAGCTTCTTCGCGGCCTGACCCATCAAATCGAGAGGGCTCTGCGCAGCTCACGTAAGGAAGTGAAGAGAGATATGGGGCCATTCGGAGGAATACCAGTCAGAGGAAAGCTATCTCCCCAAGACAGATTAGCAGGCAGCTTCAAGCTAGATAGCCGCGCACCACTGATAAGCCTGCGAACGAAGCCCGCCGTAGTTCGATCTGACCACAGCAAGCAGAGAAGCCTAGTTCTACGCAGCACATGCTCTATGCAGCGCTTTACAGCGGCGGAAAGGCAGCGTCCATAATCCGCTGAGCATCAAGCCCGTCAGCACACCCAGCACCCACCAGCCACTGCAGCTGCCCGAAGGGACAAGTGCGTCACGTTAGCAGGTTTTTTATTCTCTAATTTCATCGTTCTTGAAGAGGGAGATTCCCTCGGAGCCTGCATGACAGGGGACGCAAAGAAAGTGTGCCTTGTGGACGCCTAAGTACAGGCCAAGGCGTGACCGCGCACTATGTGAATGCCCGTCATGAGTAAGGAGACAGGCGGCAGATAACCCCTCTCTTCTCTGACTGGTGAATATCTTTACGAGCCTATCCTACCACAGCGCCGCATGCCCAGGTAGGTACGTAGAAACACCCGCTGTAAGGACAGCGCGAGGAGTTTGAATCCCGCCGCGGATTCCAGCTGGTAGTCGGAGGTTGTATCCAGCCTGCCCAGTTCGTTGTCTTCTTCCAATGCTGCCGTTCTTACCATTTTGATTTTTTTTTTGCTACCAAAGCTCCAAACAGATATTTACCTAGGTACCTGGGTAGGTAGGTAACCATGAATACCAGCATCAAAGTGGAAACGTCTCTCAGAGCCAGATATTCAGCAAAGAAGCGTCGATCGACTTCTGTGAAAAGACACCTGCCACCTTTTTGCCAGGGCCGCGTCTGTTCAGCTTATATGGAGATTCCCCCTTTGAAACTTGGCTTGCCGTTTGTAAATTGGGACACGAGCCGTAGAGAGTCGAGAAATGGCATGATCAAACTTTCAGTCTAATGTGAGAGCTACCTGGGTCAGGGACGGGTTTAGCAACCAGGGGTAGCTGCAGGAGAAAGAGCAAGTGCTGCAGCAGCGGGAAAACACCACAGCCACAGATTGCCTGATGTCCTTGACTTGATGAACGCTAGGTTATCCACAGTTTTTTTCAACCAGGTGCTTCCGAAAGTCGCTGAATCTCATCATCCGTGACTGCCTCTTGCTGACTTCTCAGCCTGAAGCTCAGGCAGCTCACGAAGTTATATTCATGGAGGCGCCAACGATGTGAAAACTCAAGAAGAGAATGGCATCAATCCAACTAACCGCCTTACGCAGACGCGCCACCGACCGTCATAACCTTGATAGCACCAGCGCTAGCAGCAGGCAGAAATTGCAACCAATCTCGTCCAGGCTGAAAGCCTTGACGAGCACCTACCTTAAGTACCCAGGTAGCTTCTGTAGTTTGCCAGCCACTTTCCCCCATCCTGTCATTCGCCTTGCCTCAGGCTGTTACTATATGTCGCGAACCGCTTGTTGGCCTGGTCATCAGTAGCAAGACCTGTGTGCCTGCTGTAGCCGCCTTCCCAACGCTGTCGCTCTTCCGTTTGCCGTCACTATTAGCCTCGCTCGTATTCATTTTGCGTCCCCTCATGAAACCCTGTGTAGGTAGCCAGGTTTACAGGCGCACATACAAGAATTTGTGCCGTAGAAATTACTGGCTAACACCGCATCAATCGCTCCCCCTGGTTCTAGTATTCAACGCCAACCCTTGCTTCGAGACTTTCCCGTCAAAAATTCCTTTGTCCGGCGCTGCCTCAACTTAACGCCAGGTCAGCATAACGGCTACTATTAGTTCGTCATGACTGTCACCACAATTCGTTAAGCAAGCAGCATTGTTCGCCAGTCATCTCTTGGAGTTTAAAGCGCGCCAAATACCACAACCCACATCCGACATCTATGCGATTCACTCGTTTCCACATGACAATCATCCCCAGTAAGAATCCATACTCCATAGGAGCCGGGGCGTCTGTAAGAGGATCCAAGTCAGCGCGACTGAAAGTATCTGTGAGATACCCAAGCGTCTTTGAGAAAGAGTTACGAATCTTAAATCATCCTCACGCTACAGGATATCTACTTATCCTTGTCTCTTCGGCCAATTTCTTTTGGGTTTTTTTATTCAGGGCCCAGATCTTGGGCGCTTGCCACTCTATCTTACACCTGAGAGAACTCCTGCTCAGGCCCGAGATTTTCTAGAACGTCTCGACAGTTCAATTTGAAAACTCCTAGTAGCCATCCATATTCCGGGTATCAAAATACTACTCCATCATGATTTCCTCTCGCAAAGCGAAGTACCAGCGCAGGATGTAACTATACAATACAGTCACCAAACGCCTTCTTGCCAAAATTCTTGGCATGCTCTATCGTCAGTCCCTAGCGGATTTCTCACGCATTCCTTTGTCCATGTGTATCAGTAAATCGAAGATCCAGAACGAGAGCGGGCGGTTGTAGGCCATGACGTGAAATATATGGCGCCGAATTGGAAGGAACAGCTTTGACATCCAGACAGAACTCGTCAGTGTCTTTTTGTTACCCTGTGCCATCTTTGCTTCCTTAGTAAGCATCGATTCCTCGTCTGCTGCCGCCACAGCTTTCGGTATGTTCCGTGCCAAGTTTCTCAACACCATGCAGGCCCAGTAGGCAATTCCATTCGCATTGTTTCGTTCATCAGTCCCTGTGTCATAGAAGGCATTGTAGTCATATATGGCAGGGTAGCCTTGCGAGTCATCGTCCTGCTTGTCGCGATGTCGGTACGCTTTGTTTGGGTCATTCGGTGCGATCGCATTCTTCTGTCGCTTGCGGTTGTCCAACTTCGCGCCAGCGCTAATTCGCTTCATCGACGGCATGTGTATGGCAATGTGCCGCGTAAGCTCGACCGCAGAAGGCTCATGCCCCGGTCGGCAGCGTGCAAAATGGCAACATGAGTTCCACAGACATTCTCTACTGCTGGCTCGTACACTGGCGGATTCGTCTTTGGACATGCTCGTTAGCTTTTTGGAGTCGGGCAAACCAAGATGTGAGGTTAGAATATGGTCGAACATGGCCGTTCCAGGCTCATGATAGGAACCGCAGGGCTCGCTGACATCAGCTTCTTTCCACACGCATTTTGCAAATTTGCGCCCCTCGGGATCAGTTGGCCTGTCTCTGTAGCGGATACCGCTCATGATGAAACGTGGGTTATTGCCGCCGTTCGAAGGCTTGACGATGCGAGCCGTAGCACCGGGCAGCGTGGTGCTTACATTTTTTATGAAGTCCGCCGCTGACATGAGTGCCGCGGAGCCACTATCTTCGATCTTGTCACCGAACGTGTTTTGATAGGACTGCCAGAGTTCGAGCTGAGTGACATCAGCTTTGGGGTCCTCCTCGAACATGCACTTGAGCCAGCGAGACGCTCTAGCGGGCTCTTCCATCTTCAAGAGCTCGTTTAGCAAGGCTTCGGGCAGACTAGCCTTCTCTGTTGCTTTGTGGCCTGGTACAGCTGCCGCGATCTCCCTTCGAACAACATCTTCTTTCGCATTGTGTTTCATCAGACGTGCAAGGTGCTCAACAAAGGCGCTAAGCGGGAAATTACCCTTGCTGGAGCTGTTCAGAATCGATGAAACATTGCGTGGTACGCCAGTGTATTGGTAGAAGTATTCCAGACTAGCTTGCACTAGCTCGTCGTCCTCGAGATGGGTCCAAGCATGCAGCTGATGCAAGAAATCTGCATCGACTTCTGGTAATATATTGGCTTCACTGGCGTGTGCCGCAATACGGCAAATTGCGCGCAGTGCTGTGAGGATTGCCCCACGATCTTGTCCTTCTTTGACGAAGGATAACAGCCCAAGATAGAGAGAGTCACGGCCAGAAAGTGGTAGGTATTTGACAACCATTTCTGAAATGTCTAATGCAAAATGTCTGATCTCACTGAGCTCAGGTCGGTCAGGCATCCAGAGGAGGATGCACAGCATGTCCTTGACAGGAAGCAAACTAGCGAGATGCCAGGCATTGATTTCATGGAGTGCCAAATTGCGCAAAGCGAGAGCCGCTTCGTTGCAGAGCATCAGGTTCGCGGCTAGCGTCCCTTCGGGCAAGCTCTCCGCACCATCTCGAGGCTGTAACTTGCGAATCCGGACTGGAAGATCTGATGTACCTCGGAGTCCGTCGAGAACCTCGAAATCTGTAGACGGATGCTCTTCGTACGAGATGCGCCAGTGCACATTGTAATACAATGAAGCAACGCTGAGTATGATTTCCACCAAGCCCTCCGACATGCCGCCGAAGGCATCGAGACGGAAACGATGTCCTTGTAGGTCTGATATCTTCACGAGATGATGCACAGCCCAGCGCCGGTCATCTAGAATAGGTGATCTGAGACTGTTCAGAACTCGGACATAAATTGCCGAGTCAAGGTGTCCTACAGAGCCGGTTCCAGGCAGAATGACCCCTTTCGTTGCTGGTAACTCACCTCGCTGTGCGATCCTATGCTGTTCCCTTATTTGTTTGTTGCGATTGCGAAACGCAAGGGGCGAATGGAGAGGTACTGCAACAGTCTTGAGACTCTGAGGCGGCGCAACAACGCCCTCATACGTTATCGGGTCAAACCTGCTCGCCCCCAGCGTGGTAGTTCCGTTTGCCAGTACAGGCCCTGCTTGTGATGGGGTTGAAGCTGCGCTCACATTGCGATTTTGGCGAGAAGATGAGATGTCAGGCGTGAAGATTTGTCGTGGTGCCGGCGCTTGTCGTAAGCTTCGTCCACTCCTACTCATAGCTGACAAGTCCTCGACATCTGCTTTCTCCGCCTTTTGTCCCTCTTGCGCCTCTTCGCCAGAGCCATCCGGGAGTGTATCCTGGGCTGCTGCACGATTCGGGGGCTCATAATTGTCTAGTCGCCGACTGAGCAAGTCTCCACCTCGTGCTGTCAGATCCTCGAGGATCTCACGCGGAGGCGGCTCCTGATTGTAGACTTTTTTGATCGCATAGGCTCTGAGAAAGGATCAGCAACTTTGCGCGATATAGATTGTGGCAAACTCTTTCACAAACATACGCAAGGAATTTGTAAAAGATTGTTTTGACCTGAAACGCATATGCAGGCTGATGCAGGCCAAACTCTTGTGCCAGCTTTCTCCATGCCAGCTTCTCAGCGCTCACAGTATCGTAGCCACCCCGCTCTTCAACGGTTTGAAACAGCCTCCAAAGATCGATATGCCTGTTCGATACTTTCGGCTCCTTATCAAGCGATGTACTGCGTACTGTTAGTTGCTTTTGACAAAGTTTTGGTTGCGCTTTTGCTCACCCTCGCTCTGCATGGAACTCCTCCAAATCTTGAAGGAAATCTTCTTTGACGTGCGGAACACCAGACCATCGCCACTCCACATCAGACTGTGCTGAATCCTCATGACTGTCCACTGGTGGTGGTGTTGTCCCAGTCATCTTGTCTAAAACTCGAAAGGATTCTCGGAGCTGCTAAGTGAGCTTCTGAAGCCAGTCAGTTGTCAAATAGTACCTAGGTAATTGTTGTAACGGGAGACGCGCCGGCCTGCCAGCCTCACTGTGCACGGGCCACATTCGTGTCGCAATGGGCGATCACTCGGAGGGATGCTCCGAATTATTGCAGATGCTGTGGGGATAGAATCTAGACGCAGCAGTTAGCACAGCGTTCTATGACCCTGTCAAGTCTTATTTCTCCTGAAGATCGGAGGCAATATTGCAGGCAAACATCGCTTCCCGACACGATTCTGTACATCATCTGAGACGTCTGGCGGATTGCAACTATCTACTATAGAATTCAAATCGATCCGCTCATTGTCCAGCGTGTGTGTTGGTACATTAAAAGGGACCGTCCCGACATCGAAGGGTACAATTCATTTTGTTGGTGCTAAAATGCCGTTCATTGAAGTAGTGGCAAACACTACAAAGCATGACAAGCCAGGCTGGGCGTACGTGCCTGATACCGGATTTGATGCTACGAAAGCACCTATTCAGCCAGGCGCAAGAAAACGTACGGCTCGACATCTTGATGGTGGGGAAAGCGGTCTTCCAGCAAGGCAAAGTGCTGCACTTTTGAGAAGATTGAACGATCTTGGCAAAGACAATTCGCGAGACATTACTGTCCCCTTGCCATCACGGCAGCGTAAGCCCTGTTTGCTCCCATTCGTGAACTCTATCAATCCTTGATTTGGTTCACTAATCTGATCTTCAAGGGGCAAAGCCTAAAAACGCCGCAACAAGGAAAATCGTGGAATCTCAGCGCTCATTTGCACATTTCTTGGCAGACGAGGAAGCTCTGGGACATATGGAAACTGACAACAGCCAAGTCAAGCCCCGCATTGTACGCACGAAATCGGCGATGCAAAGTGTGAGGCACGAGCAGGATGAACCAGTGCTTTCCTGTTTGGAACGGCGTAGCGGAAACGTGTCGGCGACATCTAAGGCTCACAACACCCATGTTGCGCGCTTGGGCTGGACAGGGCAATCTCTTGTCTCGAATGACGCGAACTTGCTGCAAGTAATCTCACCGCAGATGCCTTCTGAGTCTTTGATGGACTCTTTAACAAGTGCCCTGCCTCTGCCCTGGAGCGAAGCCAAAACAAAGCCGCCATCGTTGGCACGTTTACCCAGACGTTTTTGTGAGCTCTGTGGATACTGGGGGCGTATCAAATGCCTTCATTGTGGTGTCAGGATATGTGGCTTGTCCTGCAAGAAAGCACATGATGATGGACGATGCCAGAAATACGGTGCGTGAACATGGTTGCACCTTTGGTTTGAGAGACACTCCGAGCTTGTCTAGGACGGCATGAATTCAAGTACAGAATAAATTAAGAACAGGCAGAATTTAGGCACTTCTTGTCACGTCGGTGTCAAATATCTGATTGCGCCAGCCATCAACTTCAAAATCCTCGATTCTTTCTCGAGCCTTTGTGCCCTCTTGCTCCCAAAGCTTAACCAAACTTCCCGGGGCGTACCTACCCTTGAATATCTCATTACCACTTGGTCTCACCCCGAAAGCAGTGTACAAGTCAGGGTCTTCTTCAGGGGTCAAACGAGCCAAAACAGCTTTGAAGAAGGTGGCAATCGATGCTGGCTCACTTATGCGGGTGGCTCGAAGCCGCTCTCGTGCAAAGAGGAGCTCTCGATTGGCAGCATGCAGGAAATCTGCAATCGCTTTGGACAATTCTCTCTCCATGGTTTTCCGTAATATTGGTCGCAAAACCGGTTTCAGAATCCAAGTCAACCAAGAGAGCTTTGATTTGCGGAGCGTGTAGTTAAAATGGTGTATTCGCACACGGACGTCACGAAGCGTGACGATTTGTTCCAACTTCTCTCGACAGATATCTACATCGACATGTACGTCCAGGCCGCGCTCGTCCAGTTGGAATGAGGCTATGCCAGCATCACTAAGGCGTGCCAGCCCTGAGTGCACCTGCGTCCAATAGCCAATTTCATCGGCTCGTATAGTCAATCCATCGAGTTTAACTGTCGCGGACGACACAACTGAAGAGTGCGTGCGAAATCTTGCCTTGCGCACCTCAACGCTATTCTGTGTTTCTACCCGAAGCCTGAAAGGCAAGAAGGATGAGTGGTTAACTGTGTGGCCCGGTTCCAGCACAAGGTTCTCGAGTAGCAAATCCACATCAGGTGTCGCCACTTCAATGCGAGGAAGCGGTATGTACTGAATAGCTTGGACAAGCAACGGTCCGAAAACGTGAAGGCAGTCCTGTGCTAAGACCGGATTTGTCACTTCCCCATGCGGCGATAGGATAGCAAAGATTCGTAAAGAAACTTTCAACAATTTCTGAACGTTGTTGTCTTGGACCATGCTCCTCCAAGTGCGGCGTATCTGTGCGATCAGTTCATCAATTTCATCGCGTAGATTCCCCCCGTGACCCTGGATGCGACGAGTCTTCTCTTTCAATTCTTCAAATTTTTGATCTGATTTGTCCAAGAAATCCGGGTCGAGTAACATACTCTCAACGGCGTTGCCAACATCACCCATTAGATGCTCAAATTCAGGGTCAGAGTCCGCATGCGAGAAGACTGTTGTCAATCGCGCTTTCAATCTGACCCATTCCTCCTCACTTCCGAACGAGGTCAGTAAAGACCAGAAATTCCGATATGCCTTATCGACTGCATCATTGGTGTGGACATCAGCTTGTACCTGATCCACAGACTCCGAAATCACTCTGGAATACATAAGGGCGAAACGCCTTATTATCGTACCAATCACGTGGACAGAGCTGTCGTAGTCAGGGACTTTTCGCAGCTTAAGGATTGCTTGTCTCAGCCGAAACGTCATTGTGTTTTTAGCATCACCAGAAAAGTTCTGCTTGGTGCTGTCGACCAAGTCGCTTCCGGTTTGCGCTAGTGCACCCTCAACGACTTGGACAGCACCCTTTGAAGCATTTTCCAGCTCCTTTGTATCGGGAGCTGCGGCAGCATCTTTGCCCGGGCCCGAAAGAAGGTCTGCTTCAGCTGTGCTAGGTTCAATCTTGTCGGCAGCCTCTTGTGCAGCGTCGGACAGGGATGAGGCGCCCTCAGCCAATATCTGTCTCCCGATGACTTCCAGGTCTTTGAGAAAAAGTCGGAAATCAGAGTTGGTTAGCATGAGGTTGCTCAGAGTTTTGACGCCTTCAAAAGCGGCAAGGGTGTCTGTGCGAGCCTTTTGCCATTGCACTTGGCCAAGGAGATCATCTGTATCAAGCCGTACTCTAGCCTTGGTGAGACACCACAGGAAGTCCTGGAGCTGATCGTTGCCATTCTTGTTTCTAAGAAATTCGATGAACAGCTGCAACCACTGCCTGGAAAGATGAACAAGGCGCTGACCTTGGTCACTCAGGTCAGGGTTGTCCGAGTTCAGAATGTTGGATGCCAGGAACGTTCTCAGATTGATTATCACCTGATCAGTCGAAGGGAGGAAACCTTGACCAATTGCTCGTATCATCTGGTAGGTGTGCATTTTTTTATGCAACTTTCTCTGCAGCTCTGTCTCATCCGAGTATTGAGCCATGAGAGGTTCTTCTTCATCCTCTAGGCGGATCCTCTTGCGTCCGCAACAGGAGCTGAGGAAGGACATTGTGCAGTGGATTTCCCTCGCCACGGTTTTGTTATTTGTTTTGGTGTATACTGCGAGGCTTGAGGGAGCTTTCTCCGTAAGATATTGAAACGTGTGGCAGGTCAATCACAGGCCTGGCAAAACAAGTTTGCTACTCAGGAAATCGTCACATAGAGAGCTACTGAAGGGACGTTCCTGACTTCTGTAAGTCAATATCAAAGTTGAGGGGAGGAAAAGAGGGTGCGTTGATACTGCAAGTAGTGTCGTCTAAGGCAATTTGAATAAGTAAGTCTAATATGCAAAGCTTTTACCCAAACAAGATATTCGACATTTGGGATTAGGTTATTGGTTCGTCATCAAAGCAGGAGCTGCATCGAGTACGGGAACAGTACGTCACCTGTGGAGTTAAGACTCTGCAGACCGGACCTACCATAAAGTCAGGTTTCCTCCGACGCTGACGTGCAAATAACAAAATGTGTCTAAAATAGCGCCTTTGACGAGTATAGTCTCGTGATGGAATGGTAGTTTAGCTCACTAGGCTGTAGGTAATCACCTGTTCTGCCTTCGATGACCGTATGCTTGGAAGTTGCAGCTAGTCGTGTCGTCACTTGATGATCAAGAAGCATCGGCGCGAAGGGGCATCTTCGCACCTAAAACCAATTCTAATAGGTCTAATTCTAAAAAACAGATCGCTCTTGGTCTGAAAACAGAAAAGAAAAGCAAGAAAACAAAAACCAAAAACCAAAAACCAAGGGTTATGGATTGCTTGAAATATCATACATGCCTTTATAAAAAAAATCCATCGCATGCTGGATCAGAGTCATAATTAATCTTGGTGTGCGCCTAATCTGCAGCCGCTCCTCGCTTCTTTTCTTTCCTTCCAACCCTCCATAAGTGATTTTGTCATTCCAACAACCTCAGATAGAAGTTCACTACTTCCTTTGCATCTTGCGTTTGCGTTTTGTGTTGTCAACAACAAAATGTTGCTGGCTCCTTTTATGAATGAACCCAAGCAATCTAGCCACCAGCACTAGAAATCGACTCATGTACTGACCTGAATCCTCTTGTCCGCCCAGGTACATATCTATCTAGCAAGACACCTACTGATGTATCTGAGTACCTGAGTACCTAAATGCATAAGTGCAGGTGGGTACCTAGGCTGATTCGCAAATGACACTGGTCTTTGATAGACGAGCCGAATTTCCTTACGTAATCATGGCAGCAATTGGCGTGGCTGCATTCAAGACGAAGATTTGCAGATCCAGACTCTATGTTGGCTTTGACTGTCAAATGAATAGTGCGACCCGGAATACCAGATTTTGTCGCTTCTTCATCTCGTCAAATGGTGGTCAACACAATAACATACATTATATTTGGAAGGTCTCGTCGCATTAGCTTGTTAGCCTACCTGCGCATCACGATTACTAGCGCAGGTACTCACGGCTCGGTTCTGCAGGGTTTAACCCCATCTGCTAGGATCTAAATCGCGTCCACGTACCATGTGCCGCGCCCATATTGCAAAGGTTGAGGAGAGTGGTAGAAGGTATAGCTTAATTGATGGCTGGCACATGCGCAAAGCCTCGCTGCGCGCGGGTAGGGGAAATTTCTTTAGTGTCAAAACAGAGACAAGGTCCGAGGTTTGCTGCAGCCGGTTTTCGGCGAGGCGCCCAGAGGCAGTCACCCTTGTCCTCGGTACAGGTCGAGGTCGCTCTGGTTTCATCTCAAGATATTTCACCAGGTCAGCCCTCACACATCATGGCGGGTGAACCAAGTCAATCTACGTGTTTTCATGTCCTTTCTGGGCTCTTGGTCGCCCGTCTGACGCGAACATCATCTGCTCGATATTCGCCGGCCCAAGTTCCTGCCGCAAGCTGACACATCGGCAGGGTGCTGAGTGGCTCTTTACTCACGCCAGTCGCAAGGTCTCATCTCTGCGACTCCTTCTGTACCATTCTTAGTCAAAATCCAATGGCAATTGAGTCATTACCGCCATCATGCCTCTTGTAACAAGCCCAAAGTCTGGCCTTATTCCGTTGTTTTCCTCCAACAACAGCTTAACGTCCTCGCTTGGATCTAGACTACACCGTTTGGCAGCCACCATCTGGTCTCCCAGGACAATGGCCACCACGCATCGCCATGGCGATATGCAGAAAGGCGTTGTCGACAAGGGCGATTTCGATACGTCTCATGGCCTTGCTGCCAGGAATTTTCTTCACAGCTACGGATTGATCCCGCCCAGCGTTGAGTCATATGAGGTTCAGTCGCAGAGATGTTTGAGACAGCTGTCGCTCAAGTCGTCCCCGATTGATAAATATTTGTATTTGTCGTCTATACGAAACTCAAATGTCCATCTCTTCTACCGGATTGCTGTGGACCATATGAAGGAGATCATGCCTCTCGTCTACACGCCTGTAGTAGGCGAGGCTTGTCAGAAATGGTCTGAAATATATGTGCAGCCAGAGGTACGTCGTGTACATTTCGCCCCTTCTTCAAGAGAGATGAGTCAGAATGTTGCTAGAGGTGACGATGCAGTCTGCTCTGCCGGTGTGCCTGCCTCCATTCACGTTGTATTCTGTCATCCTTGGAACAACGACGACAACGCTAACAGGTGAACCAAGGGCATGTACATTAGCTACGCGGACAAGGGGAGAATCGCACAGGTACTGCAGAATTGGCCACACGACAATGTCGAGATCACGGTCTTGACCGACGGTTCCCGCATCCTTGGCCTTGGTGACCTGGGTATCAACGGAATGGGCATTCCAGTTGGCAAACTCGCCCTCTACTCTGCATGTGGTGGCATCAGACCCGAAGCTACGTTGCCTTTGACACTAGATCTCGGCACGAGCAATGAAAAGCTCAGAGAGGACCCTTTGTACATGGGAAGCAGGAGGGGTAAGGTGTCAGCCGAAGAAGAAGCCGAATTTCTCGACGAACTCATGGAAGCACTTGTTGCCAGGTGGCCCGGCATTGTAATCCAGTTTGAGGATTTCAAGAATCCATTCCCCTCTCTGGAACGCTATCAGGGGAAGTACACCATGTTCAACGACGACATTCAAGGCACTGGTGCGGTTGTGTTGGCTGGTATCATCAATGCTATCAAGGCGACCGGTAAGCATGTACGAGAGCACAGGACGGTCCTGATGGGCGCCGGATCTGCCGCAGTCGGAGTGGCCAAGCAGATTGTTCAATATTTCATGGCCGAAGGGCTCACCGAAGATGAGGCGAGGCGGCTTTTTTGGCTTGTTGACACCAAGGGGATGGTGACTGACGACCGTGGCGACAAGCTGGCTGAGCACAAGAAGTATTTCTCTCGCGCGGATAATAACGACCTTCAGATCAAGGATCTCGCGGGCGTGGTGGAGCATGTCAAGCCGACCATTCTACTGGGACTTTGCACAATTGGTGGGGTGTTCGATGCCAACATACTTACTCGTATGGAGGAACTCAACGCGAAACCAATCATATTTCCGCTCAGCAACCCGGCTACTGCCAGTGAGTGCACGTTCGAGCAGGCAATGAGACACACTGACTGCCGAGCGCTTTTCGCATCTGGCTCCCCCTTTCCGCCATATACAGACGAGAACGGAAAGGTGTATTTCCCAGGACAGGGCAACAACGTCTACGTCTTTCCACCGATAGGCCTTGCTGCCATCCTATGTAAGGCGACCACTATTACCCAGAGCATGATCTACGCGTCCGCAGTCGCGCTCAGCGAGAGCTTGACAAGTGAAGAGAGACAAAAGGGACTCTTGTATCCGGAAGTGGCACGCATCCGCGATGTGACTCCTCTTGTCGCCCGAGGAGTTATTCGGGCGGCGCAGGAAGCCAAAGTGGACCGTGAGGTCAGACTCCATGGCAAATCTGATGCCGAGATCGAACAATGGGTCAGAGAGCGCATGTACGATCCTCACAAGGAGACAAGCCAGGTCAAGCGGGAGATAGATGCCGTCGCCAGTGATAACCGAGACACAAACAAAGGTCTTCCGGCAGATGCCAAGAGCCGGTTGTGAGATTCTGCAAGGGAGGTTGTCGTCTGAATTCAGGTTGTTGCGAAGGGTCAGGTATGATAGATCTCGTTCTTCAAAAAGTTTTTAGATCTCACAGATATCAATTTCTTGACCTATATGCAATGCGATGGATCAGCTGCTCTAAAATGTGCTTGTTCCAGAAGAGAAAGCACTCACGTCTACGCGAATTTCGATTCATCGCTCATTACCATCAGCCGAGAGCAAAGTTGAGTGCAAATTGTTTCTCTTCTTATCTACCAGTTTCATGACCGCCTCGCCCTCTGATTTCTATGCCGTTGACTCCATGCTTCTCACATCAAACCAGTGAGAAAGAAATATCAACAGGATTTTAGTTTTATCACAAGTCGGCTAAAAAATTAACATTATCACATGCTCGAATTCCGGGAAAATGCTTCAATCCGTCGAGAGCCCGCTACGGTGGAACCACGCCGTATGCTCATGGACGGATTGTAGAACAGTAGGCGAATTTAGCTACAACGTGGACAGCCTCAGTCTCCCCTTCAAGCTGACACGAAACAATAGCGACTCCTGTCGGTTTCGCGTGCTTTCCCCTTTCTTTGGAACTGAAAGCTCTATGTCTTAGAAGAGAAAAGAAGGGGGGTTTGGCAGCTCCTACCATCTGATAATTGAATATCGGAGCTGAGATGGAGGGACAAAGCAAAAGGCTCTCGAATGACAGTTCCATTGCCTTCCTGGCTTATGAAGCTGAACAATAAACTTCGAATTTACAGCGAGACGGGCGATTCTTTTCATCTGCTAAAGCAATGATATGTAAATGACAAGAGTCCTTTAGTCTCGAGATGAGATATGCCTCCGTCTGTATGCAGTATATTATGTCACTGATTAGCGGAGTGGTCGCATCAGGGATAGTAGCGATGGCAATATCGCTGGTTAGAAGATTTGAGACGGGGCGCATTTCAAACAAAGCCACAATATGATTTCCTAGCATAAGGCATTGCGCTACAAAAGGCTGAAACGTGACAGTTTAAAAACCGATGACAACTCGTGGCAAGGCAGGGAGACATGGAAGGACGGCTTTTGTTTCACGCGAGTCTTGTCTGTCAGCTTGCAGGCTGGTGGCTCCTGGACTGGATGCGTAAATCGGCAAAGCGTTTCATTCAGCGAGCAATGTGTAGGTGAAGATTCAACCGAGCCTCGCAATCCAGATGAAACGTACCAGAGTCTGGTGATCGGCGAGATCACATACGAGATGCAAGACCGCAGCAAGCCCTTTGGCCTCAAAGCGAGAATGAGCTTCTGCGTTACATCTACATCACAGTGTCATAATGTCCACCCATGACGCGGAAAACCGGGCTCCACCACTGCAAAAAAGGCTGATTCTAAGGTCAGAGCTGATCATCTGCTTGATGCTGCAAGGGAACGATCTTCCTGATTGCAAGACCGGAGGCAAGGGGACCTGACTTGCAAAACTTGATCAGGCGTCCGGGTATTTCTCAGCACAATGGATCTCGCTGATGTACCAGGGTGAGCAACGACATCCTGGCGCAGCTTCCCGTCGCACCGTCACACAGAAGTGCAGGTTGGCAGTACAGTTGGCAAGCAGCTCTGGTCGACCAAGAAAAAATCTGGTAATGAAGCGAAGAAAGCCTGAAGCCGGACGCTTTCCTCCATTGGGGCACAGCGTCTGAAGTTGTAGACGATCGGCCTTGGCTTGCGAATCGATGCGGCTAGCGGCAAGTGTTTGGATTTGCTAATGCAAATAGGCGTGAGGAGCCTTGAAAGCATTGATCGTTTGGCGCCTGAAGGTAGGTGAGTTGATAAGATCTACGGAAGATGAGGTGGGGAGTAGTGACCCCTGCGCAAGCCTCCGCGGTCAGAACAGTGAGTGCCGTCCGAAATTGGCCGCAGCGGCGCGGATCACTAGCGAATTCTGTTCCCTCTCACTACTGTAGCTGGTTCTAAATGCATGGGAAAAGGCGAAGGTGTCTGGCACCCTCACCACGAGGAGAAAGGCTCCTAGTGCGTGCATGCTTGCGTGCGTGCGTGAAGGGGGTTCGTTTGCGTGCTTCCGCGATGCACAAGATGGGGGGGGGGTGGGCAGGAAAGCCTTGGTGGAGGCGGGAGGTAGGGTGTAGGTATATTGGTGCGGGCGCAGAAGCCGCTACCCAAGGACATGGCAAGCCAGACGTGGCCGGGCGTGATTGGACTGATGGCGCGAAAGAGGGAGGGAAGAAAAACAGCGCAGGGGAGACCCACCAATGGCCAATTGGAGGTTAGCGAGCACAGAGGGCGAAATGGTGCGAGCGGCAGGCCAGTCGCAATGGCTGGAAACTTGCAGAGACAAAGGTGTGCAGAATTCGAAGGCTGTTGCTCCCCTCTAGAAACAGGAAAGCAGCAGATACATCCTTGACACTGTCGAGGCTGTAACAAGAAACAGACGGCATTCCTGACTGGAGCAGCCACTGGTTCATGAATGGGGTCAGCTCTGCATCTCGGCAGCAAGAGTCTCTTTCTCTCAGCCATGCTGAAGGAGTAATATGAGGCTTATGGTCGTGGTGCAGGCGGCAGTGAGTAAGTAGGTAAGTAGGGAACTTACATTTCAGACTTTGGCGCTACCCCACGGGCAGTCACGGCGACGCACGCACGAGGCGGGAAATGCTGCGTGATCTCTGCAGCTCTGTAGGTCCCCCTTTACGCAAGGTACGAATCAAAGATCCGCAAGTCCTGTTCAAAGAATTGGTTCTACGTTAAAGAAATGGGTCCAAAGCGGGTGCGAATGACAGCAGCAGAAGAGGGCATCTTGTTGAAAAGGCTGGATCTCTGATGCGAGACATGGAGTGCTGTTGAGACACCGTCAGCATGGGCCTTCTTGAGAGTCATGAGACATGCACGTGAGCAAAGCAGGGCAAAGTTCGCACCTGCCGGGTGCGGTTGCGGCTTCAAGATCGGAATCCGCCACGTTGAGTTTTTGCGAGAGTTCACCAAGTATGCGATCAGGCGTCCTCGATTCGGAAAGGAGAGAGAGAAGCCATCGAACTAACCAGCAAGTGAGAACGGTTCGAAAGGGTAAAGGGAAGAGACATTCAGATGGAAGTGTAGTAAGCAATTGCACCGTCAGCACTAAGGCTTGACGGTATCTGACACATCGATACCGACGCCAACGCATTATCGGAGAAAATTAGACGCTAACCAGCATATGTCACTGTAGTATAGGAGGACCCCAATAATCGCAGCTTGAGGTGCTGGCTAAGATATCGCAATATACAAGCTGGGTAGTACCAGCCTCGAAGGTCGACAACATATCACATGTATAATATTATTTTGGGTTGCCTCTGTCAGCTTTCGAACAACCAATAGGAGCTCGTCGGAGCATTTGACAGCCCAGGAATAAACTACCAAGGCTGGATACCTAGGTATTTGCTGATAGCAGACTATCATCATCCGGGCTTAAGATGAACTGCTCTAGGACCCGGCTGTCAAATCGCAATGCCCGGCAAATGTTCGTTCGTGCTGGGAAATTTTCGCTAACCCGTCATCACATGGAGAATGTTACTTGAGAGAACAGAAGCAAAAGCCAAAAATCAACCTTCTTCCATTCCCCTTTTTAGAGAAACCTATTTGTGTGTTATGTCTATAGATCGACTTTTACGTCGTAGCATTTGGCCAAAGATGCAGTGGAATCGCGCCCAAGAGGGTGCTCTTGTTGGAGAGAGAGAGAGAGAGAGAATCACTGGTAGCACTAGGTGGAGAAAGGCTGGCATTGGCGGAACATGGCTGGACATGGCTGGTCATAAGCCACTAGTCGCAATACAGACGGAAGCGCGTACACGCGGGCCCCGTCTCGGGAGCTAGGGCCGACCAGAGAGTTTTGTTAACCCTAGACGGACAGCGTCGACGGCCAGAGCGACCACGGGGGAGTGGAGGGGGAGGGGCTGGGAAGACAAGCTGCGGGCGGCGTACGAATAGTTCGTGGTATGGGCAGGGATTAGCGGCCATGGTCGATCAGCGAGCCTTACCGATCGACCGACGTCCCCGTCCGCGAGACTGCGACCCTCCCTCGTTTCTTGTATCTTCTGGCCCGTGCCGTGCAAGACGTGCCGGAAGATGCCAGCCAGTGGCTCTAGTGGTACCGTGCTAGGCACTGTACCCAGCCCAGCGCACAGCCGTGTTTGTCTGTGGCTGGACCCGCCCGTAGTAGCGTCGTCTCTCCCTGTCCACTGCAGGTAGAGATGTGGATTTGTACACAGAAACGGGAGGAGGGTTGATACAAAAGGGGAATAGAAAGAGGGTGTTGAGAATGTCGGTTGTGTGGGAAGGAGTAGGAGAAAAAACAGTTTCAGGACTTGGCGGCGTTTGAAGCATTGCAAGATGTTCGCGTTTACAGCCTCGCGGTCGAAAGGCCAGATTGATCTTCACGACAGGGCTCGTGATTTGAAACGCTCGCCTTGAAAACCACCCCCCTCCTTATTTTTGCTTTTAGAACAGATGCAGCTTGCAAGCTAGAAGCGCATCTCACAGTCTCCCAGTGTGCATGTTTACATAATGAAGCTGGCATTTGATGCGTATCAGCCTGCCCAGGGGTGCGAGAGAGCGGTGTTTCTTATCAATTGAAGTGTCATAAGCGAGGAGGATATCAGAGTCGCTGAAGAAAAGGATCAAAACGCAACCGAACGAGAAAGTATGATGTGACCCTGCGTTCAGCCTGAATGTGACAGACCGGCATCGTGGTCACAAAACCGAGGCACAACTTTCCTGCATCAACACTGGTAATGCACAAAATGTTGAAGGAACGCGACATCTACTTCATAAGAAGAAGCGGCTGCTCCCAAAAGTGTCTTTTTGGATCACAAAATTGATGAAAAATGACGAACGCGAGGAGAGGCAAGCGAAGAGAAACCGAATCAAAAGAGCGAGTGGCGGTTCAGTCACGCGGTCGGTCTACTGCGTCCCCAAATTCACCTTGAAATCGGTTAAAAATGTGCGAGGGACAGGATGCAACATGCGATGGCGGGTCGCAGATGACGAACAGGTGCACTACGTACGCAGACATTCCTCTGCCGCACGTCAATCACAGTCGTCACCCTGGTCGGTGGAAGCAGGGTTTGTCGTTGTTCCCCAGCTCAATGAAGTTTATGACGACAATAATGCTGCTTCTGACGGTCAGTTAATCCGTCTCTCCGTGCACAAACACTGATTTCGAGGTTCTAGAAAGAGAGCTCTAAAATCTTTTTCACCCCATTTCGATTTCGGGTAAGACTGCATATTCAACAACTTTCTGTGCTCCTCGACTGAAAGGGTCTTTCATTTTCAACTATTAATGACAGATAAAACCGGGGTTGTGATACTCGATACTATCGTCGGGTGCCGTGGCACCCGATGCTTTTGATCTACCTGATCGCAGGCAGCCAGCTTCTGAGTGGCCGTCGCAATAGTTGGTGTCTACCCATCTTAGTAGATCCATAAGTACCTACCTAAGTACCTAAGTAGGTAGACAGCTCGAAGGAGTGATCTTCACTTGAGCAGGCAGGAATATTCAGAGGACTTGATGGGTTGATAGAGCCAAGGCACATGAAGGGCACCTGGGGTCATATATGACCAACCTCTGGACGTGACTTGATCCACCTCAAAATTTCCACTGGTTGGGTATCATGTCGACTTGCATCGTGTCCTATGCTTGCATCGCTCACTGACCTCGTTTCTCCAATGCCTGTCTGCTAAATCTTGTATGCTCGATCCAGGACAGTATTAAGGCGGCGGTAGTGGAATGACCAGGGCGAACGAACGAAAGGCCAACAACCAGACTGCACTAATTGCGCTGGCAGGGATATCCTTCCCGCTGCCAGTGGCTGCGTGTCATCCAAAAGCATGCCGTTGTAGGAGTCATATTCCGAAATCGCAAATCTCAGTTCCTGTTGTCCAGCGGCCGTGTTTTCAAGCTTGAAATGATATCTTTCCGTAGACATTGCAAAAACGATATGATTCGACTGCCAATAGGCGCCATCTCAACTGGCTCATTGAGGCATTGATCTGAACTTGATGTAAACACATTTCTTGCCCGTTTGGCGTTGCCTCTGAGTTCTGAATTCAGACATGACGCCCACGTTCGACTGCACAGCCGTAGCATGGCATGCGAGCTTTCGCATGATCTGCCGATCCACCGTTGATGCGATGCAGCGCAGGCAAGAAGAACGAAGCAAGCAAAGCTTGGATTTGTAGTTGCGGCAGAGCGGGTGCCGTGCGTGCGGCCGCCGATCTTCGTGCATATCAGGGATTGGCCTATCTGCCCGTCATCAACTCGCAAGCCGGGGATTCCGAATCCTTCAGAGCTGTACGACAGTGGAGATCGTCCCTCCATTCTCGGGATGTGCTGGTGCAGCCGGAAAGCCTAACGGCTGCAATGAGATCGTCAAAGACATTTGGATAGAAAATGTTGATGATTGACATGGAGACATTACAGCAAGTTTAGAGACCATTCTGCTTCAGTATGCGCAACTAGTAATGTTATAGGAAGAATAATATGAGAGTGGAGAGAGAGGTCCAAGGGCGTGTGACCACGTCAAAGTCTCAGGAAAAGGTGTTGGTGCTACTACAAGCACCCTGTTACACAATGCAGTAAGGGTAAATATGCGTCCTGAATTTTCTCTCAGGCGCGGTAGGAATGGGTGGGAGAAAAAATTCACGTAGCGGACGACCCGATCGCGTACCTCGGTATGTCGACTGTCAGGTGAACAGAAAGTTCTGCCAGACCTAAAGTAGATGTAGAAATAGATCAGAGGATCACTTTTTACAGAATTTGCTTACCAGTATTGCTGAGCTCAAAATTCGTTCGAAATGTCGCATTAGCATGCTGCCAACAATTTATTGGTTTTCCAATGGCAGCGCCTGCTACTAGTTGCAGCTGAAGGCAAAACGTTGATGCTAGACTGCTGGTGATAGCGAAGACTTCCATTTCGAGTTGTCACTATCGCCAGTGAGGTTAATACCCAACCAGTACAACCGAAAGAAAAGCCTCCGCATGGCGACACTGGTACCCACCAAGCACCATGGGTTGAGAGGCCGCTGGCTCCATACTACTATCTTCTTTCCGAAACAAACAGAACACTGCAATTTTTTTGTTCTTTGGATTCAAATTCATGATGCTGGTCCGATGGCTACAGGCGCCTTTTAGAGCTTGGTCTACCTACCTAAGTAGGCAGATAACTTTTGGGAAAGATCCTTGTCTGCTGAGCGAGATGGGAAATTCCCGTAAACCGCCCGCATGGAGTAAGAGATCTTGTCAGGTGGTGACGGGTTGACTCGGTATGCCTTCAAGGAATCGAAGCTCTTGAAAACTGACATGAACATAGCCTTCTGCACTACAATAGATAGAATTCACGTTTCATTCGATTATAGCACGATAGTAATCCTGTCCAACGCGTGCCGCCGAGCTTTGAGTGCTCGGTCAACAATTGGCCAGGCATTTCTTTCCATCCTGGCCGATAACCAAGTAGATCACGCGCTGACCGACCGGGATATTAGGGCCGCACATTGTGTCTGTCGTGCCGATCATGGCAAGAAGAGTTCAGTGCTAAACCTACGGGTCGAAAGAGACGAACGCAGACGAACTCCAAATGCCAGCACGGACTTCAGTCCCTAATATATTAATGATCGCTTTGGTGTACAGACAGACACACAAGTGCAATTCCCACTGTTCAGGGGACTCAGTTCAGCGAATCTGACTTCTTTCTCTGTTGCAGAATTTACGTGCTACCGCAGAAATTGAAGGGTGCCCACAATATCGAAGAAGGCTAGGGCGACTCGATGTATAGTGGGACTGATCACGAGCAAATTATCTCTTCATGAGACAAGCGAGCCGAGTAGGAGACACCCTCCCCGCCCAACCCTCCAACAAAAGACGGCACCTGCACCGGCGTCATTCTCACATTTTCAAAAGTAACTGCTGTAAAGTTGTCTGTGTACGGACCAGTGGCTGTGCCAATATATTTGTCGCGCGACTTCATGAACGTGGGAGAGGGAGCACGGTGTGGTTGGGTGTGTATATGTGTGGTTTGCACGCGTAGCTGCTAGTCCTAATCCGCTTTCCAGCTGAACAACGACAACTTGAGATGCCAGTTGATGTGCTGCTTGAAAGGTATTGTACTGCAGTGGTAGAAAAGATGTGTATTGAACGCGATTTGCACGCTGATGTGGAGTCTTTGGCAGGGCGTTGCCGCTGCTAAAGGTAGTATTCGGAGCTGATTAGCCGCCGAGTGAGTCGATCAGACGAGGGCCTGTCAAAGGGGGTGTAAACGACAGTGGCAGCCAGTGCCTTAACCACACTTGAACATTTTTCACCTATCTATATTTCCTTACTTCTACTCTCTATCTCCCCCTTTTAGAAAGAGGGAGAAAAAGTACGAGCGAGTTTGTGCCTGGGAAGGCATACTTGTAAGCAAGTGGTCATGTTACAGCATTGTGTTTTGTGCGAGGGCTGAGCGATCACAGTAATCGAGACTGCCTACCTAGGTAGATCTCTGCGTGCATGCTACTAAATGGTATCTTGGTCTGTCAATCTGTCAGCAAGGTGGCAGAGAAGGTAGACGACTTGAAGTTTGTGAGCAGTTTCGACGGAACGTTCTGGCTAGACCTCTTTAGGTCTGGTGCTAGAGGCTGGGTACGGCAGGCGGGCCAGCACCAGCGGTAGAGAAACGCCGATAGGATATCGATGGATGATGGCCAGGACATTACGTCCAGTAGTTTTCAACGCTTAATCAACGACGCCGAACCGGTAGCCAAGCAGCTCGAACCCAGCTGGAGGCCTGGCTAGGTGCCTGGGGAATACTGGTAAGTCGGCAGAGGGCTACTGTCGATAGAGCTACTGCAACTAGTATCTCTCCATTGCATTTTCGCAACGTATTCTTTTTCTTCTTGTTTTCGTCATTTTTCTCTCTTTCTTCAACTGTGCTTGATGCTGAAACGTTACAGTTAGCGCTTCCTCTATTGTTGCTATTGCTTCTGCAATATTGGGGAGATGCCATTCTTGATTGACCGCCAACGCTGAATCAACTTCCCATTAATGCCAGGTCTGATGGTTGCTGCAGGGATGGAGCTAGGCTGAACAATATTCATGATTTCAGAGACATTCTCCGTGGAAGTCAAGGGGACTCTCCAACCAGAATGAATCCTAAGAAGGTGGATTTCAAAGTTGGTGTGTCCGTGACAGGTTTTACGGTAGGGATCGTGGTATCAATCGACAGCCGAAAGGTCCGCACAAATGCGCCGCTGCTGTAACTGAATTGGCATTGAGACAAGAAGGGAACTCCGGCAACAACTGGACGTAAGCCTTCGAGCCGACGAAACGCTACCTACCTAGGCAGATAGGACGTTGCGACGAATAAACCAGCATGTAGGGCCCATTCCTTTCTTTCACCGAAACCAAGAGACAGTTTTGAACAAAATTGGTGCTCATTGTCCCAAATGTCAAGCTGTCTCTGCAAACTTTCCTCGTATGCTCTTCTTGATCTCTTCGCGGATTCAAATACAAACAGCAGATGTGACCGAGTCTATTTCAGAATCGTCACGACAATCTAGAGTTTTGCGGGAAGTATAAGTAAAACGTCCAAGGGCAAGGGTAAAGGCAAGAGCAAGAGGAAGTGGTCGTCTGCGGCCTACTGCCAGATCGTAGGTACTGGCAAGTTGGATGGGATGTCACTACATTCTGGCACTGTACAAAAATTGGGTGTGGGAGGGTTTGATTTGATGCAGGACTGCCGCTGCTGCCTCCACCCTCCCGGGGGGTGCGCTGTTCGTCTGTTGCACCTTGGTCTCGACAGCGAAAGCCAGCGGGACGATCGTCGCCCAAAATGACTATGGGTGCGTGCATCCTCTTCTGGTTTATCTTGAACACCCTAGCTAGCGCACCTCTGCTAGGCTCTGCTGGGCCGTTGCTGTCCGCCTTCCGGCTGGCTAGTGGGCCCCCCCTCCAACTTCCCCCTTTCCACTTCTAGTGTCGCTCGTTCTCGCATTATCAGGCTGTCTGGTCGGCAAGGCTTCGCTTTGTCAATCGCTCCCATGAATTTAATCGGCCTTGGCTAGCAACTTGGAACTTGAGGGTGTGTCGGGATTTGAGCCCACACGTAGCCGGCCGTCATTAATCTGTGCTTCAGTTCCCCCTTTCAGTACAGCATGAGGCTTCAGCACTGCTCGCAACCCACCAGCCGCGCTCGTTGCTCCACAACGCAAGCCTTTGTGCTAGGTCTGCTAGCAGTATCCAACCCAACACAGCCATGCCATGCCCAAGACTACCCGCTCAAGGTCGAATCGGTTGGAGCGCAGAAGAGCCAGGCTCGATGTGGGGCATGCTACATTGTTCTTCTGCCAGCAGTTTCGTTTGTACTGATTGACTGTCAGACCCAGCACCGCCCGTCCGTCCTCCCCGGCTGATCGGCAAATGGTCAAATGGTCGGATAGTCCGCTATGGAGCCAGCAGGTCTGACTGACTGACTCTGCTCAAGGAAAGTACATAGACGGGCTGATCAATAAAACAAAGTACAGATCCAGCTACAGACTAAAGCTCTGTTACCAAAGCTCGCGACTTGTTGCCCAAGTCAACGACATGTCTTTCTCTACTTAACCCCATTGTGAGAAACAGCCTGCTGCCTTCTATGAGAATTCTAAGCAACGAGGGCAAGACCTCGCCTACTACTACTTACGAACCAACCTGCACAACTGCAGACTGTAGAACCAACGAAAGGCTGAGCTTCCAAGTGCCGTGTTCTGGTCGTCACGGCCAGCCTTACGCTACCAGACCATGGGTCCAGCCTCGCCTACTATCCAAACTTGCTCTCCTTGACCCGCGACGTTGCCCTTCGTCCTCGTGAGACGTCTCAGCGAATCAGTGAACCAGGATGGGCCACCGTCATCACCTTCAAATTGAGTGCCAAACCGTACCGGTCACTCTCCTACCCAGCGTTTGCACTCTTAATTCGAAGCTGCTTGTCCATGGATTACGGACGGCTGTTTACGAGCTACAAACGTAAAGTGCTTCCAAGGAGTGCGAGTGGTACTGCACAGAGTACACAATAACAAGACCCTATGCGTAGACGTGGAAGTGCATACTCATCTTCTCATGCGCCGCTAGCACACTTGCTCGGTAGATACGTCGCCGCCTGACTCTGTGGCTCACATATTCCATCACGGTGGAAAGGACTTGCATGCCACCCAACGCATAGTGACGGCCACTTTCGCCTCCCCCATACCAGTATATTTCGCTGCAGTGATTTGACGACAAGTGCTGGCCTTTTCTCGTCTTTCAATAAAATCTCCAGAGCAATACTCAAAATGGCCAACCGCACACCTATGCAGTGTCTCGAGAGGAAGAGTTGTTTATCTAGAAGCACAATAAGCGCCAGGATAGAAGGTTCAATAAACCCCAGCAGCAACCTCTGCCTACTACCACAGTTTTACAGACCCAGTTGAGTGCCTGCCAGCGTAGCTACTTACCTTGGCCGGTAGGTACCTAGGCAGGCAGCAGTATTTGTAGTAGTATTAGTAGTAGGTAGAACATGGCAGCAGTTCGAGTCAATCTGCCTCTACTCACGTCTGTCTGCGTTTCATTGACCAGAGTCTTGTGAGTGCCTACTCCGCTCCGTCTTCTTCCATCTCCACCTCCACCTCGTCTCCATCTCCCGAGCATCTTAACCCGATGGCGCTCTGAGACCTGCCTGCCATTTCCTTATGCCTCCCTCTTCTCTTCTATTTCTACTTTCCGGATGCTTATTCAGCGCCGACGGCTACTCCCACTACCCATATCTGGGTGATATCAACCAGAATTACTACCCTACCTTTCTGGCGGGCGGCGGCGCTACGAGTGATATGCGCGGAAAGAGGGACAAATGTCCTAGATCCAGCTAGGTCTGCCTGCTTCCCATCTACTAGGTTGTTCTAGCACGCTGATTCGCTACCCATCCTCCAACTGGCGCACACCATAATCAACCCTCCCGGCACCACGACTTCTTACCACCCACCCAAGCTAAGGGCCCTACGGGCTCACGTTCACATTGCCGCCCCCGTCCTACCCGCATTCAACTTCACTCGCCCTCGATCCGCACTGGCCACCCTGGGGCTCCTGCTATCAGTCCAAGTAGATACCTGCTGCTAGTGTAGCTCTTTCTCTCCGTCTCCGCCCGCGAGACTGTGTTTAGTAGCACAACGCTCTGCTCACACTCGCTCACTACGACTCAATCACACAGACACAATTTTCTCCCTTTCTCTCTCTCACTCTGTGTGTGTGTGTGCGTGCGTGTGTGTGTATTTGCGCGCGCGCGCTCTCTCTCTCGCTTGCTCTCTCATCTGTTGCTCTCGCCAGCCTTGGAGGTCTTTCTTTCTAAAGGTCAAGCGTCAGTGATAGGGGTGGTAGGGAAGCTTCCTCCTAAGAAGATTGGCCAGTCAGAAGAATCAACAGCGCCTCCCCACCCACCCAACTTACAACCCGTTCCCACCCCTCTCATTCTTTCATACACGCGCACACACATCTCATACTCACAACGCATCCGCGCAAAACCAGAGAAATCACCCAGGGAAAGACAGTGGAGAGAGCTGTGTGTGTGTGTGTGTGTAAGAGAGAGAGAAAGAGAGAGAGGGAGGGAGAGAGCGCGCTCTGAAAGGGACTCAATCTAGCTACCGCGTCCAAAAATCGCGGATAGTAATTGGAGTGGAACGAAGAAAATCTCTTCTGTCGCGCCATTCTTCTCTCACTACACTTCCTCACTTCCTCCTTTCAAAATCTTTGCTCTATTGGATGCATCTCACTGCCACTTCTTCCACGAGATAGCACACATACACACTTTTTCTTCCCCATTCCTTTCCCTCTCTCCCCTCTCGAGCACGCACATACACGCAAGACCACATTCTCACACTCGCTCCGTCCATCTTGAGATATTGATCCGGCTACCTTCACACGCCATTTTTCAATCACTTCTTATCTGCTCTGAAGCCTCTACATCGTCCCGACCTTCTTGAGAACGTCGACCTACCTGACCGGATGTCTTCTTGACAAGGTAAGTCGATAGTACTCCCCTCTCCCTCCATTCTACGGACCCCCCCCCTTCCCTCGCTCTTTGCCCTCCTGCCTTTGCCCCATCCACACCATCTTCTTGCCGCACCCACACCAGGTGTTCCAGCCTGCTCTCTCTTACCTTACACTGCCATGCCCCTTGAACATTACACTCGCCCTCCATCAACGGCGACTTCAGAAGGCTCCTGCACCCCTACGAAGATCTTGATCGGATTGGGAGGCAGGGGAGGCAGGTCTGTTCTGGCTGACCCGAAATGATCTGGCGTCCCGCCCGTAACCTATAAACTACCTAACTACACCTACCTCCGACGTCTTCCTATCGATGCATTTCTGCGTTGATTCTGATGAATGACAGACTTTCGCCACACCTTTTTACGACGACACGATAAATACACGCCCCATTTGACGCCAGGTTATTCGATAATCAATCTTCAAACAGTGAAAACTCCTTCGTTTTGGGTCAGAATTCAATCTCCTATGCGCCCGAAACAGCCCGTCGAATCGGATTTGGACACCAGCGCAGACATCTATCATCGGCCATCGATGACGATCAACGCCGTGAAATACTCCGTTCAAATTTTCTAGATCCTGGTCTGGAGGCGGATTGTTTCGTTTCGGTTGGCTATTCTTGCTGGCGAATCCAATCAGAGCTATCTACGCTAGCTACCCAGCTACAGCCTCGACTGAGTCTGTTCTCAGTGCTTCAGCAGGCGCATTTCTGTCGCTCTTCGGGGGAATCGCTGTGCTTCGTGATCTGCAAGGTCATACTGTGAGCTACAAGAGCGCACCACTCCAACCAAAAGAGTACAACTCGAGCCTGCTTGCTTCTCCAGAATCAAGACATTGGTAAGGGCGGCGTCCAATTCCCGAGGAGAACTACAAATTTACTCTCTCATCATTCCTGAACACTGAGCGGGACCCAGCACAGTTTGCAGACAGCCGACTACCATCAGTATACCCATCGATACCGTGACAAGCTGACGCGAAAGGCTCCCCTCTTTCTTTTCCAAGTGTAAATCAACTCCTTGCGAACAAGCATATCACCTGCTTCCAACAAGGCAGGGAGCAACGAGACACCGTCTGTTCTCATCGGACAGGCGACCAGCCCTCCTAAGTTTTCTGCATCTTACTTACGCACTCCCCAAAAGTCGTCAAACTGGATCTGCCGCCGATCTTCCAGAGTCTGCCTCGTGGCACCTCGAATCAATTGTGGAATCCAGAAGAGGCCAAGTCCTCTCCAGCCTACGCGCCACCGCTGGCATCAGGTACAGCTCCACTTCGCCTTGGTTCGTTTGATTCGGCCAACAGCCTTTCTACCTACGCGCCTTCGCTCACCAGCTCGGCTTCTTCTTACCCAGGCCAGGAATCCGGGCTGAAGACACCGACAGGCTCCAGTCCAACACTCCCGCTTGGCGAGTACTCTCAGTCCAGCAAGACTACCAGCTTTGGCCCTTCGTTCACGGAAACTTCTTCAGCTCCCTATCCGCCCACTCCTTTTGGGCAAGGCATGAATCATCAATCGGGAGATTGGAATCCCCAGACATCACAGTCCTATAGCGGACCCTCATATTCGTCGCAGACGTCCACGCCCGCCATGAACACCTACCACAGTTACACTCAGCCGCCGGCGACGTCTTCCCACGGCTACGGCTCGAATGGCTACAGCAGCGGCTACTATAGCAGTCAGATGCTCTCTCCCCCACCCGCCGGCCACGGTCCGCCCCTGGGCGGACAGCTATTACCTTTGGCTGGTGGGATGCCGCCTTCGACTCAGCCTCCTTACAGCTCGCAGCCGAATTCGTCCTATTCGCAATCCCAACCACAGACAATGCAGGACACTTCGGGACAGGTGGCTCCTGCTGGTCACAAACCAAAGGTGACCGCCACCTTATGGGAAGATGAAGGGACTATCTGCTTCCAGGTAGAATGTGACGGCCTCTGCGTGGCCAGACGCGAGGACAACCAGTTCATCAACGGTACCAAGCTACTGAATGTCGCCGGCATGACGCGCGGTCGACGAGACGGTATCTTGAAGAGTGAGAAAGTTCGCCAGGTTGTCAAGATCGGCCCGATGCACCTCAAAGGTGTGTGGATTCCGTATGACCGCGCTCTTGACTTTGCGAATCGCGAGAAGATTACGGAAAAGCTTTACCCACTCTTCGTACACAACATCAGCAATTTACTGCCCCAAGGCGGTCTGCACCGAAATCCTGCTATTCAAAACAGAGGCAAGATTGGCGTCGCTGGACATCCAGGCTCGATGGTGCCGCCCTTGACTCAGCATCCGTCCATGCAGCTTTCCTCGCAGCTTACCAGTACCGGTCAGCGTCCGGCGATTGACCGCGCGCAGACCTTTCCCACGCCTCCGACAAGCGCTTCGAGCGTCATGAACCATAGCAGCGAGTACTGGAGCTCATCTAGCCTAAATGGCAGCATTCAAGGAAGTCAAGCACCGATTGGAATGGAAAGCAGCATAAACAGCACTCGCTCTATGCCGTCTACGCCAGCATCGACGCCTCCTGGCACCTCGCTTCAAAGCATTACTGGCTTTCACAATCAAGGCCTGAGCTCGGCAGGGCAAAGCTCCAGTCAGTACGCACCACAGTACGGATCGACTAGTTCCTACATGAAAAACGAGATGGCACCGCCTTCTCGTTCTGGAACACTTCCTGGAGCAGAGCAGAAGGATGTGAAGCCCGACCCTTTTGCCAATGGACAGAATGCGCACGAATCGTCCTCATCTGATCACCCCGCCTCATACAGTCAAGAGTCGCACAACATTGGGAGCAACCATAATAGCTTTCCCTACCACGGAATCTCAGGAGTTTCGATAATGTCCGGTCATGGAGATACCTCTGAAGTCGGCTCTTCCACACATCATGACACCGCAACCGGCCAGATTACCCCCAGACCGTCCATCGGGCATGACCAATGGACCGGATACCAAACACCCCCACGCACAAGTAAGTAAGACGAAAGCATACTTCACGATAGAAGCTAAAAAGTTGCCGTAGATACCTATCCGAGCTCGAATTACCCATCATCGTTGGTCAACGGTTCAAATAAGAGGTCAAGGGACGATGATGGCAATGACTTCAAATTGACCGGTGATCTGGAGAGCCTGAAACGCCACAAATCAGGACGAGATGACGTTCTCGGACCACGCCCAGCCATCATGCAGCAAGTCGCCCGGTAATTGATGTCGCCAATGGCACCTTTAAATTAATAAGACCTGTCCCGGGTCGGAACATAGCGGTCCAATTGTCACATTCTGAGATGCTACCCATTTTTTCTCCTGTCACACTGCTTTGACCTAGAATTGAAGCACAGGAGACACTGCAACCGCATCCGTTATGAGAGAATTGCTACACAGCTTCGATACTTGGGATTTTCTGCGACATGATGTTTTCCGACGGAGACGGCCTTGCGATTTGACGATATAACGAAACGCATAAAAATTCTTATTCATACAGTATCAAGGCTACCGCGAGTAGTCAATGGTGTGTTCGGAACAGATTTTCTTTCTATTCTTATTCTTCTTTCCTTTTGGGAAACGGTCGAATGCCTTGGGATCGAAAAGCTTAAGTGAACGGCCGCAATCAAATCCGGCGACTTATTTTGCAAACAGATGCATAGAGAAGCCTCTATGGACGGACTTAATGAAGAACATCATATACGATTTCCTTACCTGGTTTTTTCCTTTTGCCTTATCTTGTCCTATATTGGAAATGACGGATGACTGTCACGATTGCGACGGCCAGGGATGAAACATTTGTCGGCCATTGAAGAGCCGACTTGGAAGCCCGAACTCGGATATTGAAGGGCGAAAAAAAAATTCTGTTGGTCTTGATTTTTTTATCCTGCATACTCTCAAGTCTCTCACCTGGTCCGATCGACCACAACAGGTGAAAGACTCCAGGGAGATTTTGTTACCATGTTGGCGTTTGCTTTACTAGGAGTCTTGGATTCTGATGGGATTATGGCGCTGCTTCTGTATTCGAGATTCTCGAGGCCAGAGTTTGAATCAACTGCTATCTAACCTTATTTGAACAAATATGGTCCAGAGTGAGAGAGCACCGATCTCACCAGCGAGTCGCGTAGATATTGTTGTATGGCTGTGAAGTCAAATTGTGAACCCTCACGTCGCGTAATTATTGACAATTATCATAAACCGTAGACAAGCCAGCTTCGTACGCAACGGTGCTTTGATGTCTGTTGAAACGATGTCTGTATCAGTTGGCAGATAATCGAAAACTTATTTCCCCCATGCCAACGGGGTCTTTCCGATTGAATCACGTTTGGAAGGCTACCCACTGTGGCTTGCATCGATAAAACCTAAGACGTAGCCAGCAAAGGCTTTTTAGCTTCCAACGCCTCTCATCGTTCTGTAGCTTTCAGTGATGAATCATAATTGCAGTAGTTGTGAATTTGCTGAAGTCCATAATATGCAAAGCTCATGACCAATGCTGCGACGAGACACGACCACGACCGTTCAGCCTTGACAGAGAGTGTTGTTTCTACCCGGCATATATGCAAGCCCTGTAATACAGACATAAAGTATGAAATTGTCAGTCATGCAATGAATGTCATCTTTCGTACAGGCTGAGGCTGTGAGCAAACATGCCGGACTTGTCGCGCTAATCAGCTGCGGACGTAGCGCTCCTATGGTACGCGAGGAAGAAGATTCATACCTTGGCGTATACCGAATAATGCGGCCCTCGATATACTCAACTTACAAATCTTTATATATTGAATTATGTGGCATTCTTCGTACCTATTCCGATGCAACACAAAAAAAAAGGTAGCTAGTTTCTATCGACTAAGATAACAATACTAGTAGTTTGCTCTTCCCATTACGTACCTAGGTAAGCTGGTAACAAACGGCGCTCACTTTATGCATGCCGCCTGACAACCAGACGTAAGTCTCCGTGTGTCGGACCGTGCTGGAGCATACAATGGCTCTGATACTGAATGAGATACCACAAAGCTAAGCAGATTATCCGTTCTTATCTTGCGCCTTGCTAAGAAGTGGTGGACCTTGATTTAAAAAGAAGAGAAATTCACTCATCAAAGAGACTTCTATGCCCAAGCCTGGTACGAGTTGATTGCGAAACCACCTGAGCATTTACCTAGGTATCTACACTATGGCTCGAAAAACTTCAAAGAAGCCGAAATTACGGGCTGCGTTGCCACGTCGCCGCGTCTTTGACCCCTGGAACAGTTCATCATCCGGGCATCAGACTGCTCGTAGCATTTCATCTCTAGCAACCAAGCACAAGAAAGTCATTCAGAATAAACTCAATGATCAGTTTCAGGAGGGCGGTGAAAACCTTGACAGAACCGTCAAGCCTTCGAGTCCTTCGCAATCGCATAGCAAGAAGAGACAGCAGATAACATGCCAAAGCACCATCTTTGACTATGGAAAAGCAGAAGATTCGGTAGATTTTGTACGCGCTACTTCTGTTTCCCCCACAGCGAAAATTTATGAGAACGAAATGGCCAGTAAGTACATTTGATCCTTTTTACGGTAAAGTATATCAGAATACTTGTTCTGTTTTCGAATCATTTGCTAACCGCTGGTCTGAAGCACCTTATGCCTTGAATCTACCGGCCATGGCCAAATGCCAGGAACAGGGAGATGAAGCTTTCAGTAGCAGCAATGTCTCACAGCAACCACGATCGAGGGTCTTCGAGGGCTGCACATTCTACTTCAATGGCTGCACACTCTCTTCTTCCATGTCTGATCATCGTTTGAAGAGATTCGTTATTCAAAATGGAGGGCGCCTCAGCATTGGCATGAACAAGACATCGGTTACACATGTGGTGGTGACTGAAAGAGAGATTAGCGATTTCGCGTTGCCTCTTGCTAGCAGGAAGGTACAGGCTGAGGTTCAGCGGCTAAGAGGCAAGGCGCTGAAGTTTGTCGGACCCAACTGGTAAGTGTCCGAATTATTTGCATCGATATCACTGAAGATATTGAGAAAGTCATCAGCGGTTTCACGATTCGTCATGGTCGACACCAGATAACTCACCTGTATCGCTTCACATTATATGGATAAGACTATGCTGATCTTTCGAAGGATAATCGAGAGTGCAAAGATCGGCAAACGCCTCAGTGACAGAATTGGATGTGGGCAAAAAGTCGCACCAGCAGGAAGCAGGAGCTTGCATCCTATGCTCACGACAAAACATCCCTGATGATTTTTCCATTGTGAACGTGTGGGGTTTTTAAATCAGATTCCGAAATACCTGGCGTCGCAATGATTTGCGATAATTGTCGATGGTACTCAGCAGCGAGCGATATTCACACCATTAGACCTTATCCTCCCTACACTCTGAATCTGAGCCACAAGACCTGATCAAGGATTGATGCATCCTTTTCAAGTAACCATAAGAAAGTAAGATCTGTGGGCAGGCATCCACATAACACTGCATCATCAGTCTTATTGTTTCTTCTTCGACATCATTTGTGCCTCAGTAGGACGAAGCAGGTGGTAGCATTCGCGCAGATAATCACGCTCTAAAATCAATCTGTTCGGCGGTTCGATGTTAGTTCAATGTTTATCATGACTGACTGGATAGCAAGGCCCTCAGTGGACACAGCGATAGTTGCAGACTCACAGACTCGAACCAAACACAACTGCAATTCCAAATTGTAAAGCCACGTCGAATATTCCAGCCGGCATTGCTGTTTCTACCCAGTAGAAAGCAGCGATAGCAGGCACTGAACATCCGATAGCCTCAAACCGGGGGAGAACGTCGAGGTAGCTGATGCTCAAACCCTGCTGCCCGAGATAATCGGCCACAAAGTACCAGCTCCATAAGACTCGAATTGCCATGTTCACGGAGTTAGCAATTATGAGTCCCCTCACGCCCAGCTCGTAGACATGTAAGCAGAGGTAACCGACAGAAGCAAATGCCATTGAGAAACCGGTCATCCAGACCGATTGGGTCCGCAACTGAGCCGGTGTGGCTGTGGCTGCTACAAAGGCCTCTAGAATTCCATTGAAGGCAAGCAGAGGAATATAGTAACAATAGAGACTCAGCACAAGCCCTGCACTACTATTCGCCCATGCGTTTCCCGCAATGACTCGTAGCATCAATGGCGCTAACTTTGGTCCGAGCGATAGAATCCCTATCGAAAGTAGTCCATAGAAACGCAGCACGGTCTTGAGATAGTCTCTTGCAGCCTGCGTCTTTTCTTGAGGTGGGCGCAAGGATGACTGCGAGGACGTAGTTGCTGCCCCTAGCAAATTCCCGAATACACCTCGGCTGCTTTCCTCAACAGGCTGAAAAAGCATTCTGGCTAAAAGAGACCCATAATTAGAAGCCAATGCGTACTCTCCTTGTGCGGCATAGCTGGCAAAGAAAGAGACTAAGAGGCTATCTCCCTGTGTCAAGAAATGCTTCAAGACACTTTGTCCATACAACGTCCCAGCTAATAGGAGCACAGGCTTTGCGAAATAATGTGCAACATGCTCAGTTTTGCTTTGACTCTGATCATCCTTCTGGTTGTGAGTCTTTATGAGTGATGGGATGAGTCTGTAGTTTCTCTCTCGTGCTGATGCTAGCATTATCGGCCAGTAAACAAAATTGAGACTGAGTGCATAACTGATCTGCCCCGCCGCATATGGCAGAGCACCAAGCTGCTTACCACATCTGTCTGCTAAGAATGCAGTAGCACAGGTGATAACACAGCGAGTGATTGCTGAGACCGTTTCAGCACGGGCTCGGACATGAAGCATGCCTTCCTGTGAGGCAGCTGCAAAACATGGCTCTGCAGCAAGTTCCAGCACGGCAGAGAAGCCGTAGGAATATATAGCAACATCAAGAAATGGCACATCACGAGAAGCCACGCTGCTTCCTTCCTTGTATATATATCCGATAAGTGTAGAGAGAAACAAGCCTAACACTGGAGCTATATATGCTATGTTCACACTTTCTTGGAGGTGTGTCGAGGAGGACGGTGTGAGTTGAGGTTTGGCAGCCACCCCGTGTTGATTATCTGAAGCAGTTTTCGAAAAGGGTGTTCCGTGTTGTTCCTGGAGGTCTCGTCGAAGCACTGACTGAGCTGTGTGTGATAATGATTTCCCACTTTGCCGACCTAGAGAGATTCGGATGCTTTCTCTTGAAAAGGTAAGGATCGAGATCAGAAACAATTCAAGTCGGGCAGACGCTCCAAGCAGAGAAGCTGAGAGAAATCGAAGGAGTACTTGATTTACAGCAAAAGTCAAAGCCCGCGATCCAATTTGAAGTCCAATTAAAACAGACGCTCCTCTAGCGGATTGGCCGAGCAATGAGCCAGCTTGAGAAGACATTGAGTGTTGTGAGCGGGCTCAGGCAAGATTTATCCTACCCCAAATCCTTTGATAACTAAATAGACAGGTTTTTTGGCGGCTGTGAGATCATGCGATTTGGAGTAAGTATGATGTTGAGTATGTAACTGTTGTGTTTAAGAAATTGGGCGAGTTAAATTGATTAGAAAATCAAGAATGGGCTCACACGAGTCTCGGGTTGTGATTTAACAAAATTTTTGAGAGGTATCTTTGGAGTCTTGAGATACTCTAGCGACCAATGTTTGGGACAGATTTTGTGCCTATCTGGTCAACTGTGAAATTCGCAGCAATTGGGTTCTAAGAAACGATTTCAAGTTGTCGATGCAGGCTATCAAAGAGTGTATATGAGCCAACAGAACCAACATGTATCATTTTATTTAGGTGTACAAAACTCCTCTGATTGTTCATACAGAGATATATTGACACAGATATGATTATATACCTGTCAAATTGCCCAGCTGGAGTAGCACAACCTATCAAACTAACAGTGTTATATGATGTTGCAGAAACCGTCTTCGGAGTAGAGTCCTACACGTCTTTCCAACACCGAATGCAGAAAATCATAGCTGACTTCTCGTTAGAAGTTGTCGCGATAATCTTCAACACATATCTTAGCTTACGTCTACTTGTCAGCTCTTTCGTGTGATGATATGCTTCGCTCCAAAGATGGCCGATATCAAGACCTGGGTCTCAGATGAGCTGATCAGGCTTACAGGTGTGAGCAATGTGACTGTTGTTGACTTCATCTTGGCCAGTGGAGCAGATGCAAGATCACCAAATGATTTACAGGATAAGGTTTCTTCTTTCCTCGAATGCCCCCCAGATGAGATTGAAAGGTTTTCCTTCAACCTGTTCAAAAAGTTGCCTCGGCAAGGGATTTCGGAAACTTCGTCATCAGTTGGTAAGATGACCAAGGAGAAGAAGAAGAAATATACTCTTCTGAGCATGCACGATGACTCCAAGGTCTCCACGGCTCATGTCTCTGACCCTCACAAGCCAATACGATCTCGTACCCCCGACACGCAACACAAGCGTACTCACAAGTCAACTGATCGCAGGTCCGACCGTACGAAAAGCATTCGTCGGAGAAATGGGCCCGATGATACCGAGGGTCGATGGGCCGACGAAGAGGGACCGGATGAAGAATTGACTGACTTTCCTGAACCACCAAAGAAGCGTCACAAAGGGAGCGATCATGATCAAGCTCAATCTTCACAAGCGGACACAGACGATCTTCCAGACCCTGAAGATCGGGCGAAGATAGAGGAAGAAAACGATCGGACAGAAAGGGATGCTCTGGCTCGGCGACTCAACCAAAGGGATCGTGATCGAGGCAAAAGTACCAACGACTTCAAAGAATCAGAATCTAGTATCAGGAGCTCTGAACTGCAGAATGATCCGGGAGCAAGAGCGGTAGCATTGCCACAAATAAGACAGCAAGCACGACGTGATTATCTCCAAAAAAGAGTACCAGAACAGATAGCTCTTCTGAGAAGACAAGTCGAAGCCGAAGCCGAAGAAGAGCGTAACGATCCGACTCTGAGCAGAGAAGAATTGAAGGATTTTGCCAAGAATAGAGAGCTTCTCAGACTGACCGAAGAGCGACTAGGAGTCGACGAGCATCGCGATGGGTACATGTTGCCAGACGATTACATTACGGAACGTGGTATGATAGACCATCGCAAAAAGGAGGCCGCTTTGTACGTTCGACAAGTTGAGAAAGACGAGCGAGGACACGAGAAGCACATCTCTGAGCACGATCTTTGGGAGCGTGAGCAAACTGAAAGGGCGCAGGCGCAGCTCAAAGTCCGCAGTCTAGAGGATGAGGGCCAATGGGAGTACGTTTTCGACGACAGCCAAAAAATACAATTCGTTATGGACGCTGCATCCCTAGCAGGATCGAAAGACTTTTACAAATCTCGGGAGCAACTGCACAATGAGCTGCGTATTAAAGAAGTTGAAGCCAGAGTGAAGAGTATCGATGATACGAGGAAGAACCTGCCTATGTACCAATATCGGGATGAATTATTGAAAGCTGTGGCGAACTATCAAGTCATAATTGTTGTTGCCGAGACAGGAAGTGGCAAGACAACTCAAATTCCACAGTATCTCCACGAGGCTGGCTATACGAAAAATGGTATGAAGGTCGGTTGTACACAGCCTCGTCGAGTGGCTGCCATGAGTGTCGCAGCTCGTGTTGCGGATGAGCAGCATGTTAGACTGGGAAACGAAGTCGGGTACTCTATTCGCTTTGAGGATAAAACAAATGACAAGACTGTACTCAAGTACATGACTGATGGAATGTTACTACGGGAAATACTGACTGAACCAGATCTGGCTGGCTACTCCGCTCTCATGATTGATGAAGCGCATGAAAGAACATTGCACACAGATATTTTGTTTGGCATAGTGAAGGACATCGCTCGAGCACGACCAGATCTCAAGTTGCTCATATCTTCTGCCACCCTCGATGCCCAGAAATTTGCCGCCTTCTTCGACGATGCCCCAATAATGAACATACCTGGCCGCATGTACCCCGTGACGGTCCACCATACCCCCCAACCTGAGGCCAATTATCTTTCAGCTGCCACCACGACAGTTTTTCAGATCCATAGCAGTCAAGGTGTTGGCGATATTCTGGTTTTTTTGACTGGTCAAGAAGAGATTGAGGCTATGCAGGAGAACTTGGAGAATACAATGCGGAAAGCTGGGAAAATAATGGCCGAGATGATCGTTTGTCCCATTTATGCAAATCTCCCTACAGATCTACAAAGCAAAATCTTCGAGCCAACGCCACCAGGTGCGCGCAAGGTCGTTCTTGCTACAAACATCGCCGAAACAAGTTTGACTATTGATGGAATCAAATTTGTGATCGACCCTGGGTTTGTGAAAGAGAATGTCTACAACCCTAAGACTGGCATGGAGTCGCTGGTGACAACTCCAATATCTCGAGCATCCGCCAATCAACGCAAAGGACGAGCTGGACGTGTTGGTCCTGGTATGTGCTTTCGTCTGTTTACGGCGTGGGCATTTAAGAATGAGCTGGAAGAGTCAACGACTCCAGAGATTCAGCGAACGAACCTCAACAGTGTCGTTCTGTTGATGAAGAGTATTGGTATCAACAATCTGATAGAATTCGATTTCCTTGACCCTCCTCCTGCAGAAACGCTCATTCGCAGTCTAGAGCAGTTGTATGCACTCGGAGCCTTGAACAATTCGGGGGAGTTGACAAAATTGGGTCGTCAAATGGCTGAATTTCCAACAGACCCGATGCTGGCCAAGGCCATATTAGCCGCTGACAAATATGGATGTGTTGAGGAGGTGCTCAGCATCGTTGCTATGCTCGGCGAAGCTGCTAGCCTATTCTATCGCCCGGCGGACAAAAAGATTCACGCTGACAGCGCACGTGCACGGTTTGCGAATAAGGATGGCGGCGATCATCTCACCCTCTTAAACGTATGGAATGAATGGGTGGACAACGATTACAGCAAACCCTGGGCAAGCGAGAATTTTATACAGTATCGATCGCTGATCCGAGCTCGCGATGTTCGTGAGCAACTTGCCAAGTTGTGCGAGAGGGTCGAAGTTACATTGAGTAGCAGTGGTGCAAACGATTTGGTGCCCATTCAGAAGTCGATTCTGGCAGGTTTCTTCCCGCATGTGGCTCGATTGAGACGCAACGGTCAAGGATACACCACAGCCAAAAGCAGTGTTGTTGGTTACGTTCATCCAAGCAGCGTCCTGATGGGCGCCAACCCCCCTCCCCGCTTTGTTCTTTATCATGAATTGGTGCTCACAAGCAAGGAGTACATGAGAAGCGTGCTGCCAATAAAGCCCAAGTGGATAGCTGAGGTAGCTCCACATTTCAAAACAGGAGAAGGTTGGACAGAAGATAAGCAGCCAAAGGAAGTGAAATTCCGTAGGCAAATATAATAATGGCAAATACGGCTGTTTCTACCACGCTAAACATGCCTACTTAAGCATCTGGGTTGTTATAAGAAGGCTTAGTCTCCAGTAGAAAGACTGCCAGCGCTCCTAAGCTATCAAGCTGAGGTTTGCGGTCAATGTAATCAGGAAAAAGGGTTCCATGTAGCCTATCAATTCGGTGATCAACAGAGCCGGCTTCACCGGCAGGTAACGAGATTGTTGGCGGGGAAGTTTTACGCGAGGCAAGTTGTAAGCTGTCAGTCCTCAGCACAGAGCCGCACCTGATTCGTTTCCGATACAAGCAGTGCATCCATACTAAATTTCTCCAACACAGCCTGTTGTGCAAAGGCGAGAATTTATGACGAATACAACAGGTGTGCCTTAATGTCTAAACAACAATCATGTCCATTGAAGACCCTCTTTTATCAGAGCTACGCTCGAGTTCTACTCGCCAGCGTTTAATCCGTTTGCGGGGATTGCTGGAGGCTATCCAGTTGAAAGGTAACTCAATATTCCATCTTTGACAATGAGGTCTGAATGCTGAATGGATTAGGCTTTGAATTGAGTAACGGCGATGCCACGTTACTGGCTCTGTTCGACACATATGCTTTGTATTACGACAGAGCTTCGCGTCAAGCTGTGAAAGACTGTCTCCAAGCAGTTTTCGACTCCTCAACCGCAGGCTTCCGACGAATTATATCTCTCCTGCAGAACGCATCAGAGCGAAAATCACTTGCCGCATCTAGCCTGCTGGTACTTCTCGAATGGTCATGTCTCACCATCCAACACTGCGCAACCCAAGAAGAGCTGTGGAAACAGTGTGGTAAAGTCACAGTCCGCAGTACAGCGCACTTGCTATATTCACTCCAGGCTTCACCATCACGAAAAAGCCTACAGCATTCTGCGCTGATTGTTACTAGAAGGGCTTTGAGGCAGCTCTTCAGGTCCATGCACGCGGGGGTGCCCGCTGTCACCATTCTTGTCCAGGATTTGTCCTCCAAAGACGGACCAGGCCAGTCAGCCGTTCCCCTTCTGGGTATCATCGCTGGAGTTTGCCAAAGATTAAGGAAATCATCGAACCCTAGTTCTGAGGCACCTTATCATAGCCTTCTTAAAAATAAAGCCTGCTACTTCGAGCTCTGGAATCGTGAAGTGGCCGTCGCCAAAGCATCAGTTCCTGTCCAGGTTGCTACAGGGTTCGCTGATTTTTGGTCAAACTATGTAGAGTACGAAGATGTGGAAAAGAGCATAACTCCATCCTTTGAAAAAGCACTTCTTCGATCTCCTGAGGTCATATTACAAGGTGTCGCGCAAGCAATGTTTTCTTCACTTCCCAAAAGTCTTGATCTGACTGATATCATGTCTAAAAAACTTTTGAAACCACTCCTGTCCAACTTCAAGTCCACGAACGCAAATATTCGCTCCGGAGCTTTGACAACTACGCAGGTGCTTGCAGAGCATTGCCATGATGCTGAAGTCATTTCGAAAGAAATTTCCCAGCCTCTCCTGACTTCTAAATTGACATCAGCCGACCAGCGATGCTTACATGCAGAAGCGTTGGCCTCAATCAGACCCTCAATCGCAATCTCAGAGCCTTTATGCAAGGGCCTTGCAGCTCTTGTCTCTAGGGAGCAGAATGAGTCAGCTTTGGTTGCAGAATCAACCACTCTTATGATACACACAGAGTTACTCATCGTGAATCAATCGGCGGTTGTGTCGGATGTGCTCGGTGCCATCACTAAGGGATTGACACAGAAGAAAACCTCTGTGCAGCGAGTCTGGGCTCTTCGAGGTGGCGAGCTTATGTGGCAGTGTCTGGACAGCAATCCTAATGAGCCTTCACTCGTGACTGCTGTTTCTTCGTTCCTTTTGGAACTGCAAAGATCGTTGGTCGAGATCGAGAACAATGCAATACAGGCAGCTCAAAACGGTTCTATAACTTGCGCATATGTTTTCTTAGCCTTGTACCGGAAGGTTCTAAGCCATTCTAATGCAGAACTGCCAAAGGCGATACACAATGTTGATATTCTGAGCCGAGCAACTGGCTCAGAGGATAAACCATCTTTTCTTCTGAACTCTAAGGTATTCACAAAGCTACAGAACTCAGAAGACCTGACTTGGTTTGTACGTGCACTTGGCGCCTGTGGGTTGAGTATAGTTGCTTTGTCTGCAGATTCATCGGTTGCACAAGCCTGGTTCCATGGTTTCCTCTGGATAGTCTCATCGCGGACTGCTCATCCTGTGCAAAGAGAGGCTCTGCAAAGTTTGTCCACCCTATATCGTATGCAACCAATCCACGTCTCGAAGCTCGCGGTGCGAAGCATTTGGTCATGGTTCTGGATGCTTGAAGAATCGAAAAGAGATTCCATTGCCTCGTCAGCCCCTTCGGGTATGACTCAGATTCATCTGGTGCTCGAGTGCATTTGTCCAAATCGAAAGGGCAAGACACAATCTTCAGAGCCCGCAGACCTGCAGATGCCGGACTTAGCAAAGCAGATGATATCCATGCTTGTTCTTTGTCAAGGCAATGTCATTCCTCGTGCAGATTGGATCAAGACATGTATCGATTCCAGCATCGATCCAGGTCAGCTTGTTCGTGAGCATAGGAAGGATTGCATCAACCATGTTAACCGGGTTCTCTTGGACAACGACTCACGAACGACTCCATCTAATAATGTATGCGAAGCTGCCTACAAGACTTTCGCAGAACTCGCATTTGTCGAGCCTGAAAGCATTACACCACATCTTGCGGAACAAATACGCCAAGACCTCGATATCAACGCACTGAAGCAATATACACCTACAGATTTTGCCATCGCCAAGACTCCTGCAGGAACCACATTCGTCGACGTCTTGTCGAATTCTAAGAGTGAGCTTGACAAGTCTGCAGCCGATTACGACACTCAAAGATGGGAAAGAGAGCTACGAGATCAGATTGCTGCCAAGAAAGGCCATCAGAAACAACTGACTGCAGACGAAAAGATGAGGGTCAAGGCACAACTGGACAAAGAAGCAGCCATTCGCAAAGATGTCTCGAATCTTGCACAGAAGATTCGGCGAGGAATAGCTACCATTAAAGCACTTGCCACTGGTCCCCCCAACGATTCAAGAAGGTGGTTTGGCCCCTCGCTTACTGCACTCGCGAAGGTCATTAGCGCTAATGTCGGCCTGCTCCTGGGTGATGAAGCTGAACAAGTCTACATTATCTGCTCTCGATTTGTCACGTCACGTCTTGGGTTGATGAAGACTTTCGTTGGTGTTGCTACTATCAGGGCTCTTGGATCTGCACACCTCAGCTTGTCGTACAGAGAAGAGGCACTCGAGCATCTGGTTACAAGAATACTGTACCGACTCCGACTTGCTGCTGAGCAACGTCCGTTTGATGCCATTTCGTTAACATACATGATGCCGCTCATTTCCACTGTTCTTGAGCAACATGCTTCCTGGACAGACGATCAAGATAGTGCGGATGAGCAGCTCACACTGGCTCTCGAATTTCTTTCTTTCCATGGCGATGCATTCGCTGAGAGCACATTGCCCAGAGCCCGGATCTTGGGAAATATTGTTCTGTCAATGCAAAGCTTCACACAGCATTATCGCCTGTTGAAGGATGTACTCAATCACATCTCGAGTTCTATTGGAGCCAATGCATCGAGGGAAGAGATCGACCAACTTTTGCAAGGTATCTCCGTACCGCAGGAAATCGTACGAAACGCTGTTCTCCAAACAATTCGGGATCATTTTGATTTGACATATTTGGACTTCAGCAAGGAAATTTGGATAGCATGTCATGACGATGTTGCTGAAAATGCCGCAGTCGCCGATGCAATCTGGCAAGAAAATGCTCTTGAGGCCGATGGTAGCGAGTATACACAACTTATACCGTTTCTCAGCCAGAAAGCTAAGGCAATAAGACGTGCGGCAGCTCGAGCATTGGCTCACCTCGTGTCTATCGATCACAACCAATTCCATTCTCTAATGAAATGTCTGCAGGAGCTTTATATCGAGCAAAACAGACCAATAGCACCCCAAAAAGACAAATTTGGTCTTATAAAGAAGACGAACTTGACTGATCCATGGGAAGCTAGGGATGGTGTCGCACTTGCCTGCGGCGAGATGAAGGCATCCTTTCCCGAGGGGAATCTTACTGCTTTCATGCATTTTCTTACAACTTCAGGTCCTCTGGGCGATCGTAATATCGAGGTTAGAGAGGATATGATCACTTCTGCGACTAACATTATCTCAGAGAACGGTGCAAGCGAGCTTGAAGACCTGATGGCAATGTTTGAAAATGCACTCAGCTCGTCTGATCAAGTTTCAGCTCAATCTGATCTTGTCAACGAAGCGGTTGTTATCCTGTACGGATCCCTGGCTAGGCATCTCAGAGATGGAGACACTCGGGTACCAAATGTGGTCGAACTTTTGTTGCGGACACTCAGCACGCCATCTGAGACTGTTCAGTACGCCGTTGCAAGCTGCTTGCCTCCATTGATCAGGACCTCGCTTAACCGAGCGTCTTCTTATGTACAAAAGACCATTCAAGAACTCTTTACGTCCGGAAGCTACGCTGCAAGAAGAGGCGCCGCCTATGGTCTTGCAGGTATAGTGCGTGGAAAAGGTATCCTTGCCCTCAAAGAATTCAGGATTATGCCTAGCCTGAGATCAGCAATCGAAGATAAGAAAGATTCGGTCAAACGACAGGCCGCAATGATGGCATACGAACTTCTTTCGCTGATACTAGGAAGGACATTCGAGCCTTATGTCATACAAGTCGTGCCTCAGCTAATAGCGGGATTTGGCGATACCAGCGCTGATGTGCGTGATGCCTGCCTTGATGCATCGAAAACTTGCTTCTCCACCCTTAGCTCTTATGGTGTCAAAGTCATTCTTCCTACCCTTCTCGAAGGTCTTGAGGAAGATCAGTGGCGGAGCAAGCGTGGCACGTGCGAGCTGCTCGGCGCAATGGCTTACCTCGATCCTCAACAGCTTGCTTCAAGTCTGCCTGACATCATCCCGCCACTGACAAATGTCCTCAATGACACGCATAAAGAAGTGCGAGCAGCGGCAAACCGAAGCTTACAACGATTTGGCGAAGTTATTAGTAACCCCGAGATCAAAGGCCTGGTCAACATTCTGCTTAAAGCTCTGAGTGACCCGACCAAGTACACAGACGAGGCACTTGATTCTCTGATAAAGATCAACTTCGTGCACTATCTTGATGCACCCTCATTGGCACTAGTGGTGCGAATTCTTGGGCGTGGGCTGGGAGACCGTTCTGCAACCAAACGAAAATCTTCTCAGATTATTGGAAGTCTAGCCCATTTAACTGAGAAGCGGGATCTGGTTGCACATCTCCCATTACTGGTGGCCGGTCTTCGGATTGCAGCGGTCGACCCAGTGCCGACAACTAGGGCGACGGCATCTAAGGCATTGGGCTCACTAGTAGAGAAGCTTGGCGAAGATACACTACCAGACCTAATCCCGAACCTGATGTCAACTCTCAAGGCTGACACAGGCGCTGGAGACAGGCTCGGGTCAGCACAAGCGCTTTCTGAAGTCCTCGCCGGCCTCGGCACCGGTAGACTTGAGGAAACCCTTCCAACAATTCTTCAAAATGTTTCCAGCAACAGACCGAGTGTTAGAGAGGGATTCATGTCATTGTTCATCTTTCTGCCAGCTTGTTTTGGCAACAGTTTTGCTTCTTACCTCAATCGGATCATTCCATCAATCCTAGGCGGCCTTGCAGACGAGGTTGAATCCATACGTGATACAGCGCTAAGGGCGGGCCGATTAATAGTGAAGAACTTTGCAACCAAAGCAATCGATCTCCTTTTACCTGAGCTAGATCGAGGTCTTGCCGATGACAACCATCGAATCCGTCTCAGCTCAGTTGAACTTGTCGGCGACCTCCTATTCAACCTGACTGGCATCACAGCGAAGCAAGATTCGGAAGATGACGACAGTGGTGCAGTGGAAGCGGGTCAATCCTTGCTCGAGGTTCTTGGAGAAGAACGCAGGAACAAAATTCTTTCATCTCTTTTCATCTGCAGGAACGATACCTCCGGTCTTGTCCGCAGTGCGGCCGTGAATGTTTGGAAAGCTTTAGTCGCTTCACCCCGAACACTGAAGGAACTTATACCTACTTTGGCGCAGTTATTGATCAGACGTCTGGCCAGCTCCAATATGGAACACAAAGTCATTGCCGGTAATGCTTTAGGCGAACTGATTCGCAAGTCTGGAGAAGGCGTCTTGTCTACACTTCTCCCTTCACTAGAAGAGGGCCTTACAGTATCAACTGATATTGATGAGCGGCAGGGAATTTGCATTGCACTTCGCGAAGTTATCTCCTCCTCTTCTCCCGAATCACTTGAGGACTATGAGAAGACACTTATTTCGGTGGTCCGTACTGCTCTGGTAGATTCTAACGCTGAGGTCCGTGAGACCGCTGCAGAAGCCTTCGATTCGCTGCAAGCCTTATTTGGCAAACGAGCAGTTGACGAAGTGCTACCACATCTACTCAATCTTCTTCGCAATGAGGCTGAGGCAGATACAGCTCTGGGCGCCCTTCTTACGCTATTGACCGACAACACAAGATCTAACATTATTCTCCCAAACTTAATGCCAACGCTCATGATAGCCCCAATCTCGGCCTTCAATGCAAGAGCGATTGCTTCCTTGTCTCAGGTTGCTGGTGATGCATTTGTCAGGCGAATACCGAGCATACTCAATTCGTTGATGGACAATATCCTTTCATGCAAAGACGTCGAATTACAAAAAGAATTAGAGACTGCCTTTGATACTATATTGGTCAACGTGGATGAGTACGACGGTCTGAACACACTGATGAGCGTCATGCTAGCCATGGCCAAGCATGATGACCACCGCAGGCGTGCCGCTGCTGATCGCAGGCTTAGCTATTTCTTCGCAAAATCTAATATCGATTACTCTCGCTACAACCAGGACCTGATCAGGGTTCTGCTTCTATCCTTTAGCGACCGGGATACGGATGTCGTCATTGCAGCATGGGAAGCGCTGTCCAAGTTAGTGGAAAGGCTAAGGAAGGAAGAGATGGAAACCCTCGTACCTTCGACAAGGCAGGTTCTTCAACAAGTTGGCGTCCCTGGGTCAGATCTACCGGGCTTCTGCCTTCCTAAGGGTATTGGTGCTATACTTAGGCTCTTCACACAAGGTCTAATGAATGGATCCATGGAGCAGCGTATCCAAGCCGCGTTAGCACTTTCTGACATCGTTGATCGTACGAGCGTCGACGGCCTTAAACCGTTCGTAACCAATATCACGGGACCACTAATCCGAGTCGTGTCAGAGAAATCGACTGAGCTACGTTCGGCTATCCTTTACACGCTTAACAATTTGCTCGAAAAGGTGCCATTGCTATTGAAGCCGTTCCTGCCACAGCTTCAAAGAACATTCGCCAAATCTCTGTCCGATTCTACCAGCGACGTCTTGAGAAATCGAGCTGCCAAAGCGCTCGGAACTCTGCTCAGTCTCAAGCCCAGAGTCGATCCACTGATAGCAGAGCTTGTGGCAGGTGCCAAGACAAACGACGAAGGTGTTAGAACTGCAATGCTGAAAGCATTATTCGAAGTCGTTAGTAAAGCTGGCGCAAGCATGAGTGAATCCTCTCGCAACTCGATCTTGGGGCTCATCGACAGCGATGTCGGACATGACAGTGACTCTGCTATCACGACCAATGCTCGACTCTTGGGAACCTTGATCAAAGTCCTCCCTATCGAAATCGCTCACCCTTTGATCAAACAGAGAGCATTGACAACAAAGTTCTCAGTGTCAAGCATATTGAATTTAAATGCAATTCTCCTTGAAGCATCAAGTGAGCTTCTCGAACAATTTCCTCATGAAACGGCTTCTGCGATTAGTCAGGGCATTTCACACCAGTCCGCATCAATTGCTGAGAATTCAACATTGGCAGCCGCAAAATATCTTTTAAAGAACGATAACAGCCTCAGCTTCGAGAGCTCACGCCTGGTGATTGAAGCGCTTGCTGCAGTTGTTGCGCAAGGTAATCCGACAGGAACCCGGAGGCTAGGTCTAATTACTATCAGGACTGCCGCACGCCATCATCCAAGCATACTGCGTCCTCATGTCCCACAGTTGGCACCTGCAATATTCAGTGGAGTACGTGACATCACGATTCCTGTTAAGCTTGCTGCAGAGGCTGCATTCGTGGCGTTATTCTCAGTGGTTGAACACGACGGCGCACTATTTGAAAAATATGTCTCAGCGGCGGAACTGAGCCCGCAGCAGAAGCGAAGTATGCAAGACTATTTTAAACGTGTGACATTGCGTCTGGCCTCTCAGGCGCGTGAGAGAGCAGAAGCCGAAGGTGGTCAAGGAAGTTTAGGGCTGTCGAGTGACGAGCTAGAGGACGAGCGTGAACTCATGAGCGTGGGTAGGGTGGAATTATCCGACGTATTTTCGGCCGTCGAATAAGTAGTGAGTGATAAATGACGTATGGTTTCATTCAAAGAAGTATCAAAACGATCCAGAGGTTGAAAATCGCGAAGTAGATAGCGGCTTGGCCAGACATCCGCTTGCCGTATAAACTCCTCATCGAGAGGGCATATAAGCTCACGTGACTCTATCGGCTGTATGTTTTTCCGGTCGAGGGCTTGCCCTTCATACCCGCACTATCTACAAAACACCTTCCTATTACTCACCTCATAGCAGAAGCGGGAGCTTTGCCACCAAAGTATCGTCGTGCAATTTCCATCGTACAAAGCGCTGATAAGTTTGTTAAAGATGTAAGTCTTCTCGTATTGATGAACATTGATGTCTTTCCTCAGCCAAATGGAAAGTTGGAAGCGTTTTACGGACAGAATCTGTCCCCCACCTTGCATTGTGTGGCCGGTATATGAACCAATCGTTAGAATCGCATGAATCAGGTGCTAATAGTGATCTCTGTAGGGTCAATCTCAGGACACAGAAGCGCCTCGCTGCCTCAGTGGTTGGTTGCGGCAAGCGAAAGATTTGGCTTGATCCCAACGAAGTCTCCGAAATCTCGAATGCAAACTCACGCCAAACCATCCGCAAACTCGTCTCTGATGGACTCATCATCAAGAAACCAGTTGTGATGCATTCGCGTGCACGTGCTCGTGAACTCAATGCAGCCAGGAGAATTGGTAGACACCGGGGTTTTGGTAAGAGGAAGGGTACCAAAGACGCTCGTATGCCCAGGTATGGATTCGGCATTAGACGAACCTCCAATTTTTGACTACAGTGACTCACAACTCTTCAGTCAAGTTTTGTGGATGCGTCGACTCCGTGTTCTTCGTCGTCTTCTAGTAAAGTACCGCGCTGCTGGCAAGATTGACAAACATCTTTACCACGAGCTTTATCACCTCAGCAAGGGTAACACCTTCAAGCATAAGCGTGCTTTGATTGAACATGTATGCCCATAGACCCTGTTACAGTCATATCGGCATGTACTGACTCTGTGTAGATTCACCAGGCCAAAGCAGAGAAGATTCGCGAAGCTAAGATCAAGGAGGATTTGGACGCAAAGCGTGCGAAAACCAAAGCTGCCCGTGAGAGAAGGCAAGAACGTGTTGCAGCGAAGAGGAATCAGCTTGCAGGTGAAGAAGCCGACTCATGAGATCGGTCACAACAGTGAGATACTACGTTGGGCTTCTTTATTGATAAGACCTGCATTACGGCGCAACTGGCTTGATGGGCAAGCCTCTCGGACGGTATATACTTTTCATGATACCGTGCACGTGCCCATTCGTATGCTCGTCTTAATTTTGACTGCAACATGATCTTCTCATGACTATTGCTCCAGCTTTTTACGATTATATTCTTTGCGGAGATGCCATGCCAGCTTCCTGTTCAGTGTGACTGTCAATCTAGGAGAAACGATAGAGATTGACGGATACGTCATCGATTTTGGCTTGTTAACGAGCCTTGCTTTCCTTGTAGTGATGCCCACAAATTTTGCCAAAGAGCATACTGTGCTCTGGAGAAATGTTATTTCAGCAAAGCTTGGGCATTGCCGCAAAACCAAGTCTTGGACGTTTCTCCTCTAGATGTGATGCCTGAGCAGCTGCACTTCTTACAGCTCCTCTGTTCTGATATCCCGCATCATATAGGTCAGGGCTCCCCAAATCGCGCGAAATGCTTGTAGGCGATCTTCAGGTTTCAAGAGGTCGAACCACCGTGATCGCGAAACACGCAATCCGTACCAGTCAAGGGGCATCAGCTCTGATACTTTGATGGAGTTCCGATTCTCTTGCTGTAGCATGTTAAGCATGGCGGGATGGACTTGCATCCGTAACAAGGAGATGTGATGAAAAAGGCTTGAGACTAGATATACCTACCAACACATCAGCAGGCGATTCACCCAGTCGGTGTGACTAAGTCAATGAGACAAGAAGCAGTTTAGCTTAACTCACCGTATCAAAATCCTGCTCAGTTCCCTTGCCTATGGGTGTGAATCGTGTATTAGGATCCCAGACAGGTTTTGGGGGGGCCCATCGCAACTCTCTCCTTTTTCTCAAATTCTCGTTTTCGCGAAGTACGTTATTTTTGTCCAGCCTGAGTCGACGAGCACTCCCTTGCATTTTCACCAACTGCGAATTCAAGGTCGTATTCGTTTTATATTCCTCTGGTTCTGTTGTTTCGCAAATCTTAGGCTTTGAAGGATTCGCAGATGCTGTAGGTTGCTTAACATATTTGACTGATTCTTGTGATTTCATATCAACATCTGATTGACGGGATATTACGTCCTCAGATGCTTGGAGACATGCAGTGTCTTGCATCTCATCACCCCGGCAAATATGGCCTCCAAAGCGCGGGCTTTCAGCCCACCATTTACCCCGTCCAATCTGGGGCTCTTCATCTGAGGCTGCGTTTCGATGTCGATATTGTGCTATCATTAGTAAAGACCCAAGCTCTTGTGAGACGTCAAGGATACTGCTATTTGCCGACTTGCTGGCAATATAAGATCTCTGGTTCAGGGTTGACTGTGCTGATTGCCCTTCAGGGGCCTTATTTGTTGCTAGAAGCTTTGGACAGCCATCTTGCGAATTGCTTGCAGGATCTGTACTTCTAATCAAGCAGTTGTGCTTTTGCTTCTCGTGTCCGTCTGCAAAATCTACGGTCGGCCGAACTGAGACTCCTAGAATTGGGCCCTCGTTCCATCCTTGTTTAGCAAGTTCTTTGTCGTTTGGCACTCGGTACACTAGACCACTGACGTTCAATTTGACACGGACTCTTGAAATTTGGACGAAGCGCCTCGTATCCATAGAAAACTGTTCGCCTGCCCTATTTCTCTCGTATTGGCATCCTACAAGTCGTGCGATTGGCTCAACAAAGTTCATGACCATGTCAGATCGATGGCTGTTTGGCATTTCTCTTCCAGTAGATCGGCGAATGCCGTAATAATCCCTCACGTCGTCTCTTCGCTCGTCGATGCCAGATACAGCCCCAGTATCTGTGATCACTGCTTGACATTGTTCCAACTCCTTTGCCTCGGATACTGCAGTCCTGCTACCCAATTCTTGCGATTCGGAATTTGGAGGTTGAAATGAGTCTTTGCTTGTGTCCCAGTAACGACTGACAGTATCAAGACTCATCCAGAACTTTCGAAAATGGATCAGTTTGATGGAATTTCCGCCCATCTGCGATTTCCTTCTTGCCAGGGCATCTAGGGCCTCTTCTCGGCTACAGATTAGCTCCCTGTAGCGTATAATGAATTCATCAAATCCCGGAACAGGCAGCCCGTTGCTAAGCCGCAAACCTGTATTCGTGTCCTGATCTTCCACAAACTGATCTGCAGCGTCGATACCAGCTGCCACTTCCCATGCTTTTGGGGGAAGATAATCCTCTGGTATTATTTGCGACAAATTCAAATCATTCTTCAACTCTAGCCCAAGAGCAACGAAGTGCTCTTTTTTCCAATTGGAGGGCTGTAACTCTCCGAAGATCTTTCTTAACGCATCAATGTTTATTTCCTCGAGAAAATTCGAGTTGCCTCGGTTGACACTGAATGTCGGTATGAGTACTGGAGTAGCTTCAGGAGGTCTCTGCTTGGCTGTCTTGTCATTGTCGAGACTGGAAACTACATTGAGTTTGTTAGCATGAGATAGAATCATGTAAAAGTTGGCAAGAAGGCTGCGAACAATTATCCAACATAGCAGCCCGGCCAAACTTGAGTAATGGGCAAATTGATGTGTCGCATTTCTTGTGACTGCATTGGCATTTTAATGATGTCGCGAAAGGCAAATTTGCATAATGAGACTATAACTGTCCCACAGAAAATTCGTTCTTCAATCTTCCAGACAGTCGGTATTTGTTCTTCTTCTTCTTCTGATGATGATGATGATGGTAAATCATGAAGGTCCACAGATTTGGGCATCATTTGGCTCATATGTAGATCCATCAAATCGACATCTTTCACATCAGAAGACAAAGGAATGAGTCTGTGAATTGTCCATGTATGAGAAATTTGAAAATTCTGCGGAAGACTAGCCAAATCATGTATATCTGATGCCTTCCTTGAACGCCTGATGCAAAACGACCCCGACATGAATTCCGAATGGTGTCGACGGGCTACAAGACTGAGTCAAATATGATCTTATTTTGAGGCGTTGAATATCAGTTCCCAGTTGCTACCCTGCCCACCTTTTCCCAAACTCCACATTTGATATAACACATTCACGCCGGCTCTTCGATGGGAGCAAAAGAGTGTAGACACAACAATAGCGATGACTCACCAAATACTGGTAGGTTAAACATGGTGCGAACAAGACCCCAACAATCAGTCTGATGTTCGACAACTCGCTATCCCAAGTGAAGCAGAGCTGTGCTCTTTGAGGGGTAATTGTTATTTTGACCCGCTGCTTTTTCCTCGAATCATGGGGTGATCAAACCTTATGTTAACAGGAATGAAAAGTCCCGTTGTAGACACGTACGACAGAATAACACCATGAGGTATCCTACAAACATCTTCTAGCAGACAGCGGGGCGGTCATTACACCTGACGTAACAAGCTCCTGTATGACCCTACGTTGGAGGAGAATCGTAAACCCTACCAAGAGTTTTGCAATAGATTACGAACACTGCCTGTTTTGCTACTTTTGCCGACATTCAGACTGCACCGCTCAAATTAGGACTCGAGAGTCCCGGCACTGTCAGTGTCTCTTTCAGTAGGACATTTTTCTGATTGTCAAGCCGCCCATGATCTAACATATAAATTTGCTCGCTAAGACTGGCAAGATTTTGCAGCGGAGTGGCCATTGTAATCCGAAGACTATTTAAAAACTGCCAAACCCACCAGGCAGCCGAAATGTGCCAACCCACTCTTCGACTTCCCGCCTAAGCTCGACAATATCCTCTACCTCCTCGCCATTGCCTACATAATCCACAAATGCCTTATAGCTTTTAGGTTGCTTCGCGCCCTTGCTAGAAGCATAATCTCTTGACTTAGCATCAAGCTGCAAGGCTATTCTGACAGCTCTATGCACCACGTCTGCAACCCTCTTGAAATCAGATTCCACGAAACCCCTCGTTGTCATGGCAGGAGTACCCATTCTGAGTCCCCCGGGTCTCAATGCACTTTTATCACCCGGTACAGTGTTCTTGTTGCTAGCAACACCAACCAATTCCAATATGCGTTCAACACGTGCTCCATCGATCCCGCGATCCTTCAAATCGATCAATACTAGATGATTATCAGTGCCACCGGAGACGATGTTGTAACCAAGGCCACCTGCGTCTTCCGAACTACCCAGGCGTGTGGCCAGTGCTTGGGCATTGGCAAGAACCTGTTCCTGGTACGCTCTGAACTCAGGACCTTGCGCCTGTTTGAGTGCCACCGCCAACGCAGTGATGGTATGGTTGTGTGGCCCGCCCTGATGGCCTGGAAAAACAGATGCATTGATAGGCGCTTCCAAGTTGTAAATCTCGTCCTTGCCAGTCTTGGTATCTGTGCGTCGCGTACCCTTACGATAAAAGATCATCGCCCCGCGGGGTCCTCGAAGCGATTTGTGAGTCGTAGTAGTAACAATATCCGACCAATCAAAGGGTGATGGTACTACTTTAGCGGCAACAAGTCCACTGATATGTGCCATATCAGAGAGAAGATAGGCATTTACCGACTCGGCGATTTGCCGCATCCTGCTGTAATCTATGAGGCGTGAATATGCTGAAGTTCCGGCAATGATGAGCCGAGGACGATACAGCAATGCTAGATCTGCGAGATGGTCATAGTTTATTAAGCCTGTTCGTTCATCCAGACGATAGGGCAGCGTTTCAAAATACTTGGATATGGCAGATATCTTTTTTGTTGCAGTCTGATAGCCGTGCGAAAGGTGACCGCCATGTGGCAGATCGAGTCCCATTATTCGGTCATGAGTGTTGAGCACTGCGGAGTAGGCATATAGGTTTGCTGGCGATCCGGACATTGCTGAAGCTCAATATCAGTACGTACTACTCTCCATTGCTTGCAATTTTCTCACGCTGTACGTTTACCCCCCAGTGATTTGGATTCAGCCCAAAAGCCTGAAGCGCTCTTGTCTGACAAAGAGTTTCTGCTTGATCGATGAACTCATTGCCCCCATAGTAACGCGCGCCGGGATAGCCTTCAGAGTATTTATCTGCATTTGATCAGCCATGGTATCGCTCGATCAGGCATGCAACACGTGGCTCACTTTGCATCACACTACCTAAAGCATCGAGAACACTCTGGGAAGTGAAGTTCTCGGATGGAATTAGATTGATGAAATGCTTCTGTCTGGTTTTTTCCTGGAATTATATTAGTGTGAGCATGTATCTGCAGGCTGAATACTGCTCACCTTCTCGATAATGTCGAAGACCTCGGCGTCAACATCTTTGAGGCGCCCGGTCAAGGCCTGTAGAGGTCATCAGTAAGACAACCCGTCAATCAAGCTCACGAACGCCACTGACATTCTGCTGATCATCCGGCTTGAATGTTCCTACGGCTCGCAACTGTGAACGACCTGGTGAAAACCTGGTTGAAGATGAGTTGCATATACGTGAATAATAGGACGAGAGCTTCAGTGATTGACGGGAAAATATGTTTGCCATATTCTATGCTGACAGAACATTTCTCTTGCTGTGAAGGAATATGCAGTCTTCAGGACGCATATTGCTATAAACTTGTAGCCAAGAAACACGCCGAAGATATCCGTAGTTCCAGCCAACTTGACACAGCAGTTCACATTCGGAGTTAGCCATATCAGCGGAACTCTCACCACTCACGCATTTATTTTCCGATTGGCGCAACTACGGACTTCCAACAATCACACAACTAAATCCAAGATGATGAGTTGACCTCCTGACGCAGTTTTCAGCTCTGGCGCAAGGCTGTGAAGTCTTTGCAGCGGGCGTTGTTGATACTCTCTGGGTCCAGATCACCACCTTGAAAAGAGTGTGAGATTTGCCTGATTGGAAGTTGTGTACAAATACATCATCATATTGTCGATAGCAATCCTGCTCAACAACAAACCATTCCTCCGTATCACACCGGCTTGTCGAAAAAGGAAATCGCCATCCGTCCTCAAAGAGTTCTCCTTGATAATAGATAATTGCAAATCACCTGAAGTCCTATTAAAAAAATGGGTTTCGTCTTCTTGATAGACAGCCACTGATAGCGTCGGCATGCTCGAAAGACTTCTTTCAAATTGGTTGGCTTTGCTTTAGAAAATTTGGGCGAGTGTTAACAACACCCTCAATCGAGACCTCTATTCACAAATTTGGACGCGATTTGAATATCAGATTCGGTAGGCAATGGCATTTCGGTGACTGAACTTACATTGCAGTTGCGGGACTGGGCCTGTGACAGAACGTCAGGATGCTCAGAGAACACGTCTGTGTCGAGATCAGCGTGCCAGTTGCATGGTATGCTGCTAGAATCACGTGTAGTACGTGACAGTCAGACACAGATGACGGCATATTTGCCCCAGGATACTCGTACTGGTAGCCATAGCACAACCGACGGCCTGTTGTAGCTACATGTGTTCATTAAATGCTACGTTTGGTTCGATCTCTAGGTAAAAGAAAGTGCTGAACAAAAGCATCCAGATTGAGCTTTCACTACTTGAAGCCCAGCAGGTGTAGTCAAAAAGATCGGAGGCTTCGTGCTATGCGCGTCTGATCCAACCGTAACATCTTTGCGATGATGCTTCTCTAGCTTTTCTTATCATAGCAGCATTTAACAATTGGTAAGGTTGACTCAACCCCACCTACTTTGGAATAATGGACGAACGATCAAAACGGGTCCGCCCGAGCTGATAACATAGATATCTCGTGACTACCATTTGCACATGATTGCATCCATGGCCATTTTCCGTATGGTGCCTGCAACAAAACTTCCGAAATGATCATAAATGACGTGGAACGCATTGACATGGTGATCAACAAAGGCCTACAAATGATGAGAGTCGATAGGCAGCGATCATTTCTTTAGAGAAAGATCGTAGGATTTCTTGTGGAGCTGCAGTAAGGGAGACTTGCCTCTTGATGATCTTGCTGAGCTATCATAATCGAGACTTGTTTTCCAGGTAGGGGCCGAGCCCGGCTGAATTTGAACACGCTTTTCTCTTTTCACCATGATTGCGTGCTAGTCAGATGTTACGAGTTAATATATCTAGGTCTCCAGGTTCACTAGAAGGTACGTGGAGAATGCTGGCATGTTCAGAGATTACTGACAGCTATAGATTTGCAGCAGATCATATTACAGCCGAAACAAATCAGATTGTGTCCAGCAATCAAAAGCTTGATAGTTACTCGTACACTGTGGGTAACATTTATACTCAAGAAGTCTTTGTAGCTGACTGGCTTATAATGCGCCATTGTCTCGCATTTTCAGCCAAGGCAAAACCGCTCAACTTTGCGTCTCGGCGTGATCTACGGCATCTGAAGGAGCAAGTAGCTTACTCAACACCTTACTTTGCATAGGCATTAGTGACTGAATTTGCTGAGCTGACAGGCGAAGTGTCTCGAAATCCTCTCGTTTATGATTTACGAGGAAAGACCGGCACTGATGACTGATGAGAGGCGACATTTGCGAGCTGTCCTTGCAGGTGCCTGGAAGATCCGGCCAGCAAAATCACCGTTCCGCGAATACTGGGATCGACCTCTTAAGCAGCGCTATAGGATCATTCAACAGAGGCTTCGGATTGTTCTTGGTGCAGCGAATAATCACGCCTTGGGGTGCTTTCCGTTCACTGCGGAGCGGCATGCTTGTGCAAAGATCTGTTGTTGAGATCTTCCAATGAACTGAGCGGTAAAAAGTACCTACACAAGTCTTCAACACATTGCGCGTATAGATGCATCGACAGGACTTGACATTGGAAAACGCAGCGCACTGATCCGACGACCTTCTTTGACAAACGTATGTGACTGAGTGGTGCCGACTGGCTTAGGTCTGCTTTCAAAGTTCCGGACTAGATGACCTTCCTGGCAAGCATTTGGCTAGATTACCTAGGTACCTGTGGATCGTTCGCGCCACAAACTGGCGGCAACGCAAAACCAAGTAGATATTCACCAATGAGCAGGCGGCTGGAGCTATCAGCCGGTGGATCTACAGGATTTTAACGTCCCGAGGCAGGGGCCATGGCTGACAACGGGAAATTAAGCAACCTCTTCATCGCACCTCTTGTATAGCTCTGCTGCCACCAACTTGAAATTGAGTCCATCACCATTCGCTAAACTAGCTTGACACGAGCCAGTAGAGCTCGTGTTACGTCTCCTTTTTGGATGGGCAATTTGACCTTACGCGAGGAAGTTTCGTAGAATTCTCTCCTGAAGGTAGCTTGCTACGATGCAAATTTGGTCCGACTCTGCAGTCCTTTTGTGTGCTGCTGGCACTACAAGAACCTGTCTTTCCTCTCTGGCCTCCTGCTTTCTCTTCTGCTTTCTCTTCACCTTCCTGCTTTCAAAGACAAGTGTTCCACTCAACCCGGTTCTCACACCATTTCATTCGCTTCTCCGAACATCTTTGTTAGCTTCAAGACCGTTTCCAAGGCATATTAAATTTCGACTTTCTCACAGTCCCTATCAAAATGCGTTTCACTTCTGCCATTGCTGCTTCCGCCCTTGTGGCTGCCACGTCCGCGGCCTCGAACGACTCGGTCGTGTACACCACCGAGGTCGTCACCGCCTTCACTACTTACTGCCCAGAGGCTACTACCCTGACTCATGCCAACCAGACCTACACGGTCACTGCACCGACCACACTGACCATCACCAACTGCCCTTGCACGCTTACAAGGCCAGTGTACACAAGCGCGTATGTTTCGTGCTCCACTGCGTAAATAGCCCCAGCTATACTCATGCCCCCTAATTTTATCCTATTTCCCCTCACTCCGTTGCTATCTTGACCAAGTAATGCTAACATGATGATTGACAGTGGTCCTGCCTCTGTCGGAAGCACTCTGCCCGCCTACACGAACGGCACTGCCCCTGTTCCAGCTGCCAGCAAGACTCCGGCTCCCGCCAACCCTACTAGCGGATCGACTCCTTCAAAGGCCGGCTCTGCTAGCACCCCTATCGCCTCTGCTGGCGCTGGCCGTACCGCCAACGTTGCTGGCCTGGCCGGTCTTGTCGGCCTGGCTGCATTCCTTTTCTAGATGCCATCCCCCTTCGACTCTGCAGTAGTCACGGAGTTTGGTTCATGGGAAAGTTGATGCAGTAACGGCAAACGCACTGTCATAGAATAGACATCGCGAATAAATTCCTTCGCTCCAGAATGGCGCGCGAGAACTAGTATTAATAGGCATATCTTCACCAGTTTGAGTTCGACTTATTCAAATTGTCTGAATTGATGCTGTAACAACATATATACCTCTTCCTAGATCTACGTGACATGGAATTTCCCCAAGATATTTCGCTTTAACCATTTCGTCGGAAAGTATTATCCGACACCAATTCTGACATGTAGCTGCCATCATGTTCATAGTGTATAAACAAAATATGTATTTTCTTTGTCCGTAAGGTCCAAGAACGCTTGTTGGGGATGGTAGGTATTAGCTGACTGCGCTCTAGCGCTAGCTTTGGATATATTTTGCCGCTTGTAGTAGAAATGCATCAGGACAAGACTAAATATTGCAAGCGCTATGCAAATGATGATTGTGATTTCTGCTGGGACATAATTGTTGTTGCGGAAGGTCTGGGGTCCAATGAGATTCCCAATACAATATGCGATCAGAACAACGGCTGCGACAGTGGTTTTCTTTGTGTATCTAAGGATAGTCAGCGCGAGGACTCTATGTCGGAATGTGTCGTCAAAACAATCTCACCCTGCAACGTTGCTCGAGATGAGACTCAGAACGGCAACAAGCCCGGCGGGGATGCAATTGTATAGATAATAACCAAACAGTCGTCCGATTGGGTGCTGCTCCGGAATTGCAAGTATCATGACGAAACCTGCGAGAGATAACGAGTTCCAGGCGGCTGCAAAGAGCAACCGGTGGCCGTATCTGCTCGACAGCCACCCCCAACCGATCAAACATACGATCTCGACCGCGCCTGCTGGTGCACCATAGAGAAGGCTTTGTTCGCTGGTAAACCCAAAACTCTCAATAAGGAGACTGAAGAAATTGGTCACACCACCGTTGGGTATATCGGCTAACAGCGTGTATACAAAGAACGCCCATGTCATTGGATCCGTCAAAGCCTCCCTGAGCTGATATAGTTTATAGACCTTGTTGCCTATACCCTGCTGATTAGATTTCACTCGCTGCACTGCCAGAACCCTATCTTTTGGACTGAGCCACCACGCATTCGACTGATTGTCGGGCATGACAAAGAGAAAGATAAAGCCAACAACAATTGTCAGACAACCTGTAAGTAAGAAGACAATCTTCCATGCAGATATCGCAAACCCATGAGCATCATTCCCACGTGCAATACCATAGGCAATCAGCCCACCAAGTATCTGTGCGACGCCATTGAAACTGAACCAAAGTGATGTCCGAAAGGCTTGTTCCTCAATGGTATACCACTGTGAAGTGAATAGCGTAAACCCAGGAGTAACGCTTGCTTCAAGAACCCCAAGTATCAGCCTCACTGCAACAGCACCGGCATAGTTATCCACCACCGCAAAGCAAGCGAGAACTATGCCCCAACAAATCACGCATGACGCGCTATATTTGGCCAAGGGGAGGCACTGAAGCAGCCGACTTGTTGGCCATTCCCATGCGATGTAGCCGATGTAGAACAGGCTGCCTAGCCAGCTGTATTGTGAAGGGTCGATGTGAATGTCTTGACGCAGACCCATAATCGATGCATAAGATAAAGTCGTCTTATCAAGGAAATTGAGCAAATATACAGTACACATAATTGGCATAAGGAAAAGATCTATGCGCTTGAGAAGACGCCTGCTTGTAGCTTCATCGATTTCCGTCGGCTCGACGGATGCTGCTTGTAGCAATTCAAAAGCTTTATCGGCACCTTCTGGGATTCTCCGACCTAAGGAACAATCTAGTATCGTCGCCATTGTGTCATCACTATCAAACGCTTCCTGACCCATGATGCAATGATAACAATTTGCTCAGTGTGTCCAGAATATGCTGGGATCTTTGAATGAGTGCGACTCGCAGAGAGCAAGATTCAAAGGTCAACACTACAGAATCAGAGATGTTTTGAAATTGGATGGGACCTCCGATTCATCCCCATAGATAAGGGAAAAGCAAGGGCGGCTCGGGCCTTTAGTCTGTTCCACCCTTGCTGCAGCAAAGGGTCCCCTCAAGATGGTGAGGAGAGCTGTTTGCATCCAGAGACTTGACACGCCTTAACAGATACTGTATGAATGACTATTGGCCCACTTAACTTGGCACGCAACACCCATTATTTGGTTGACAGTGGCGTAGCCTAAAACAAGCCAACATTTATGTTTCTTAGGCGTGTTGTGTCGAGTGATAAACTTATTTCGATCTTTCATGAAGTTTCCTAGTTGATATTGAAACATGCATGATCCTTGTTCAAATCTGAAGCTAACTCAGTACCTTCATTGGATACCGACTGGACTGTATCAAGTCGGTGGTGCTCACTGTGACACGGACGGAGAGAATTCAACTTTGCCATGGTTCATCACCAATACTGCGTGTGCCAACGACTCTCGAAACTTGGCCAAAGCATTACTGTTGCTGCTCACTAGCTTACCAGATGCTTGTTTTTTGCTGAAATAAATTTCTCTGAAGAGCATGGAAACAAGTATTTGAAGAGACAGGCCCGCATGTGGCATACCTTGGTACATTTTGGCACTGTGTAGCACCCCGCGGGTTTCCCTTGGTCCGTCGGACATCATTCAGGCGCGAACATACTTTGGTAGGTAGGTGAGTTATTTTCCCGAGGCGTTCGCCGGCTACGAGGTCATTATCAAATTGCTACGACAACTAAATGAGCTTCTCGTACTATAACATTGCGCATCCTACTCGAACTCTATCTCCGTTATTACGATAGCAAAAACCAGTTATACAGACATGGCAACATCTAGTACCACCTCAATGCAGGATCGTGTGCAGAATGAGAGCATGCAAAATGCTGAAGAGTTCTGGCTCGAGCACGCCGCCCTGTTGGACTGGCATCGTAAGCCAGATAAAGCGATCGTCCAATTCACAAAAACTTTGCCTTCTGGAACTTCATATCCGACATGCAAATACTTTGTAAACGGCTCATTAAACACATCCTTCAATTGCATCGATCGACATGTCATGGGAGGGAGAGCAGAAGCTACCGCCATTATCCATGAGTCACCTGTATCGGGGACGCAGACCAAAATTTCTTATAAGGAACTCTTAGATGAAGTCGAATATCTTGCGGCAGTCTTAGTGGACGACTGCAAAGTCAAGAAGGGTGACACTGTCATGATATACATGCCGATGATTCCGCAGGCCGTATATGCCATGCTGGCATCATCTCGGGTCGGTGCGATCCATGCCGTTGTCTTTGGCGGATTTGCAGCAACTTCCCTAGCGCAAAGAATAGATGCAGCGCGCCCAAAAGCGATACTCACGGCCAGCTGTGGGCTTGAGGGGCTTCACAAAGTCTTGGGCTATCGAGAATTGATCAACTCAGCTCTCAAACAGACGAAGCACAAACCTAGCTGGACACTGGTTTGGGATCGACCACAGCGAAGCTGGGGCCAACTGGACCATAGCCAGAAGGAGCTGAGCTGGCAGAACTCAGTCAAAAGCAAGAAGGAGCAAGCCAGACGTGAGAAGGGTATCTCAGTGAACAGCGATGATGCACTTTACATCATTTACACAAGTGGTAAGCTACAATTTTAATTTCCTCTCCAATAACGACACCCAATAGCCTATTCATACAACAGCTATCATCTTGGTGCGATGTCCACTCTCGAGAGACAGCATTGGCATTCATCCAAGCAGGCCTTTTAGTTCGCTCCCGGATGGAGTTTCGGCCATTGCTTGCCATGGGAAGAAGAGCTCCTTTTCCTTCTGACAGCTGTCAATGTTTTCTTCTACAAATCTTCAAAGAGATCACCATATCCCTTTCGTTATGTTATGTCCAATCTAACAATTGCATACCAGGAACAACCGGAACGCCAAAAGGCGTCCTTCGTAAAGCAGGCGGTCACGCTGTGGGCCTCGCTCTCTCTATTCGTTATCTCTTTGGGCTTCGAGGACCGGGGGATGTGATGTTCTGTGCCTCAGACATAGGTTGGGTTGTTGGTCATAGTTACATTGTTTATGGTCCATTGCTTTGTGGCGCAACCACCGTCTTATTCGAAGGGAAGCCAGTAGGCACGCCTGATGCAGACACTTTCTGGAGAATTGTCGACCAGCATGCAGTCACGACTCTGTTCACTGCACCAACTGCTTTGAGAGCAATAAAGAGAGATGATCCAGAGAACAAGTTCTTCAAAGCGAGAGGGTTGAGAGGCGGCTTGCGGGGTTTGAAGGCAATCTTTCTCGCAGGCGAGAGAAGCGAGCCGAGCATTGTTCAAACTTATCAAGATCTCCTTAGCCGGTACGGATCCCGAAACGCTCAGGTGATCGATAACTGGTGGAGCTCTGAATCAGGCTCACCTATTACTGGGATTGCGTTGCGACCAGGCGCTGGAAATCAGAGGGCAAATAATGAGAACCATCGTGCGCTACGTGTTAAGCCTGGATCTGCGGGCAAGCCAATGCCCGGGTTCGATGTTAGGTGCGTTGATGACGATGGTAAAGAAGTATCATCAGGTACCTTGGGAAATATAGTACTTCGAACTCCTCTTGGACCGACAGCCCTTACAACACTGTTTGAGGACAATGAAAGATTCTATAGGAGTTATATGAAAAAGTTCAGAGGGTATTTCGATACCGGAGACGCTGGGATCATTGACAGAGATGGCTTTGTAAGTATCTTGAGCAGGACAGACGATGTGATAAATGTCGCAGCGCACAGATTCAGTACTGGGTCGATTGAGCAAGCTATCACAAGTCACCCAATGATAGCAGAAGGTTGCGTGGTCGGAGTACCTGATCAGCTCAAGGGACAGCTGCCATTCGCATTTGTCACGTTAAGCGTCCCAGAACACCCGGAAAGTGCCGTTCCAGATGAAAACTTATTGACTGACGTCAATGCTATCATCAGAGAACAAATTGGGAGCATTGCAACTTTAGGAGGAATGATTCAGGGAAAAGGAATGATACCAAAGACACGAAGTGGCAAAACCCTTCGACGTGTTCTCAAGCAGCTTTTGGAAAATGCGACTGACGGAGATTTTGATAAAGAAGTTGATGTTCCTGCCACAATTGAAGATCGATCTGTGGTTCAAGTCGCACGCCTGAAAGTTGCTGAGTATTTCCAAAAGCAAGGCCACAAGAAACACAGATCAATTGAAGCAAAACCTAAAATCTAAGAAGAGGGGTTTTCTGGTTACTTCAGAAGTTCAATACACGTTTTAAATGTATGTAAGTAGCAGCATATCTTTGTCGAAGAGTTCCGTCTGCACTTCGCGATTGTTGTATAAGTAAATAGCTATCTCAACCCTTAGAAGGACCTGGAAATGGATCCAATTCGGAACGTCCGCTTGAGTGATAGGAAACGAAGCTTTGTAGGTACCCAGAGCTTTCTAATGGACTGTAAGATTGCTGCATGGTACCATCATCTCCTGAGGAGCAACAAATGCGTGTAAAAGCTTTGTTAGATAGCTATTTGCGACCCTAGATTGCCTCGCGCCATGGGTCAGCTATCTATTCCAAGTAGTAGCTTTCTTGTTCATTCGCCAAAAAATGAGAGACTGCCATCTATGAATATATTTGGTCGTCAGCAGGGAATGTCTAGCCTGCAAAATCGATCTGCAGTATTAATAGCAATATCCAACCTTTTGCTCCGTCAGTGTCTTTACAATCCTGGTGGTGGCTCACATTTTTGAATGAAGTCTGCTGTTCACCATGAGACCGCTTTATTACCCGGCTAAGTTTGCTGGAGGAGACAGAGCGATCATGGCTCCAAAGCTGAGCCCTTGGATTCCTCGGCGATGAGCTGTCTTGACCACGGAAACCAAGTTTCAACATAGATTTAGCTATGGCCCATATGCAGAAAAGGTTGGGGAAATGGGCAAATTGAAGCAGACTACGATCATCACGATGTCTTAGCCGCCGCCTCTTTGGCAAGAATTCACACGCAGCTATCCGATCAATGATGGCTTGCGCGTGAATATTACTTTCAGAATGCAACCTTAATAAAGCATACAATGTAGTCTAGAACACCCCTTTGCTATAGCTCATACCGTAAGGCAGGACACAACCTAGGAATCAGTCCTGATAGAGCAGCATCGGCATCAAGCGGAGAGCAAGAGATGAGCGCCCTTCTACGGAGAACACGGTCGCTACTATCACTAATTACTGCTTCATTTCATGCCTTCTTGTGTTTCGAACATAGCACTTGATGTAATTAATCAAGTATACGTATAGCTCTCTTTTAAAGTATGTACTATTCTTCTTATTTTGTGTGATATTCAGGAAAGTACCTTGGTAGGAATTGAAAAAAGGTCTAATGCGGTACTTACCTAGGTACCTAAATAGGCTAAACCTTAGGAGCGCTCACTTTTTGCCCGCTGCTTGGAATGGCTAGAAAGAGTGTCACGTCTGAGCCAATTGAGAAAACATTAGATTCGCAAACGAATCCGAGGGAATTTTGCTTTTCGGCCAGGTACGTGTAATTGAGATCAGGGGGCGGTGGGGCAGCAGCTCATTTGGAGCTATGACTTGCACTACACTAGCTTGAAACCATGACTGGCTCTTGGGTCCGGATCTTTGGTTCGCACGGACGTATTGACCCCTAGAACTTGTCTCTAAAACAGCTGCTTCCCGTCATACCAATGAATAATCAGTACCTATCGAGCACAGACAGGGGAACGATGTTCGTAGGAGCCAAAATAATTGTTTTGTTCTGGCAATCGATGCTGAATCCCGTACTGTCAAAGTCTAGCCTCTACTGCAGGCCAGTTGCGCCAAACGAGGTCCTAGTGACCTTGCAACATTTGTTGATTACGTCCATCAAATTCTTTTCCGACCTTTAAGTTCCAGAATGTATTTGCCATCCAAATCTATCGTTTGCTTAATAGCTGAGTACACTCGCTAAAGCTACCAGTCTATTTTCGCTGTAACTGCGCATTGATGACTTCCATGACGATGCCAAATCGCAATGCATTGCATCACTGACGGTTGAGGCATTACGACAGAAATTCAACTCGCACTCCCATTGTCTGTAGCACATCTGGAAGCACTGGGATTTCATACATTCTTGTTTGCTATAACAACTGATAACCGCTAGTTTTCACTACTTCCAATACCCCAACTGCATCAGGAACGGTCAAACCCAAGGAGAGAGCAGCATAAATTCAACGGCTTCTTCACAACACGCGATCCACTGGCTGAGTATTGGACCTTCCAATCTCAAGTGAACACCCTTCAAAGACACATGAACGTTCCTCCACGTCGCACGTCACGGTGTCGATTCGTACAATTTTCCAACTAGACAAAGGCTCAGCATAGAAACATTTCAAAGTCATTGCTTTCGCGAATCTCGCAAACCGTGTCAGTGGCATTGGATCCATTGAGGACCACTGCTTATCTTGGGTTATGATGTCTACTGACATTGCTGCGGCAGCTCCGAATGAGGAGGATGGTACTCTTTTCTCCGGGCTTGACCCTCGGCGCTTCACACCAAATCTTCACGCACAGCTCGTCGGCGAAATACTCAAGCTGAGGGAAAATGCCGAGTCTAAAGGGGAACTGATACTGGGGCTCGAAGAGCAATTAAGCTTATTGGCAAAAGATAACACTGATTTGGAACGTTCGACTCAGGCCACCCGACAAGAGTGCCGTAACCTACGTCGACAATTGCAAGTTTTGGAGGGTGGTTCAGATAGTGTGCTGGAGACGCTGAAGCAGGAGCGTGATTCCATGAGTCAGGTTTTGGATGAACTCAAGAAGCGAACGGAGGCTCTACAAAATAAATTGAAGAGTCGTGACGACGAGGTTGAGCGCATCAATTCGCTCTGGGAATCTGACCGGCAAAAATGGGAAGAGAATCGTCGTGTGGCAGACCGCAAAATTCACGTGGCAGAAAGTCGAGTTCATCTTCTGGCGGATGAACTTGAGTCAATATACGTCAACAAATCAGATTCGGCCGAGGCTGATAATATGGAGCGTACCCATAGCCGACAAGGTCATCAAGAAGTAGAACTGTCGCTCAGCCTGGGTGGTGCTTCGCGGTTTCGAGACAGTCAAGGAGACCTTGAGCATGAAGCCGCTGAAAGCATCGCAAACACCTCTCTTGACGTATCTCACCCTCAAACTGGTGCCCAAACGACCGTGAGATCGCTTGCAGAAGAGTTGAATTCAGATGTCCAGACAGAGGACAGCTATGATTGCGAATCAGAGGATGCCTTACCTGAAGAGCAATTGAGCCGCACAAGACCGTATTCATCTCAATCCAGTCCAGAAGCCGCTAAAGCACGCAAAATACTCGGGCTTGATATCTTAGACGACGTGGCGCCTGCGGCACAATATTTCAAGATGGGCAGCGAGAACTATGGGGAAGCACTGGGAAGGTCGATTACTACCAAGAACACCGATATCATCCAATTAAGAGAGCTCCGACAATGTCGAGATAGGTCAACGCAGTGGAGTCTGCACTCTTCATCGGCAGAAGACTTATATGCTCGAAACAATAGCGACAACTGCCTTTCACAATTTGAGCAGCCGATGGCAAAACCCGTGATGAATAGTGCAGCTCAACCGCCAGATGAAGACTTTAAGGGGGAACATGCCATATGTGAACAATGCCGTGACTGGCGTTTGCCTATGTCCACACGAGGGTGCCAAACCGATGAGCCATCCGTCGATCAGCGATTGTTTTCCAAAGAGCCGTACGCTGAACACCAAACAGACGGATTCAAGCGAATGGCACGGGATGCTTCGACACAAACTGATCAATCATATACATTGGCAAAACCTCGAAATCTGGCATCTACCAACCGTGATCCGAAAATACCCAAAATCCACATAAGACGACCAACGAGCTCGAGAGTGTTAAATGAATCTGATCATGAACTGGATGCTACAACAGCTTCTCACCATAAAAACACGCTGGCTCAAACGATGGATTCTGAGCCACCAGACACTGAGCGAGTGTCCATTTCGGCAAAGAGTGTTCCCTTAGCCTTGACGGAGACTGTTTTGACAACAGGTGAAGTTGACCTCGAAGACATTGTCGATGACGGCGCTCCACTGCCTCATACACAGTGGTTTCAGAGTAGAAGAAATGCAGGCAATCCGTACCAGCAGGGCGGAATACCAGACGAACTGAACCGGTTGAACCTGACCAGCGGTGGGGACGATTATTTAGCAGATTCTGGAAGCAGGCACAGGACAATCCCAGAAACAGCAGCAGGGTCACCGGCAGTAAGGGAATTAGTTATAGGGGATCTACCGCCTGCCTCTTTAAACATCTCTTCCGTTGACATGACGGGGCTGTCTGCAAGTTACGATACAAACGTCTGCCTATCCCAATCTGATGAAATGGATCCGAGCCACGCAGCTAAACACGGTTCAGAAGCCCAACAGCCAACGATTGCAGAAGGTCAAGGATCAGCAAGCTGCCCCATTTCTGACCAAACGTCCCTGACCAACAGAGTTGTCGATGAAACTGTTGAGGGCATAGGCATTATTCAGCGTCGGAATGGCCTGCAATGCCAAAGATCATCTTCAACAACGACTAGCAATGGCGAGGCCTTCCTGGAGCCCCCTTACCCAGTTCCCAATCGATCAAGCTCCAAGAGACTTCATTATGATATCGACTCTGCTAGTCATTCGGACGGGGTGGTGTCTTCCGTCGATAGGGAATCACATATCAACAAGTCAACACATATGAAAACACTAGCTACTCCTGTTTCACGTCGAGCATCGAGGAATCAAAATGAGCTCGAATCCTTGGAATTTGGCAAAGGCAAAGGCCGCTCTGTGAGCGAAAGATCAGCTCCATCACTGGCACCAGATGAGAGTATACACAGCGCAGGCTTGAAAGATTCAATCCCTTTGCAAAATTCCGCTGTTGGTTCGATCAGAGGCGCTCTGATTTCTGATTCAATGAATGTGGTAGATGCCATTGCCCAGACCATGGTAGGCGAATGGATGTGGAAATACGTTAGGAAGAGAAGGTCCTTTGGCTTGCCGGAAACACCGGTGACTGAGTTTGAGTTGGGGAAGAACAGCGATGCGAACGCTGCCCGTCATCAGAGATGGGTATGGGTTGCACCATATGAGCGTGCAATTATGTGGAGCTCTAAGCAGCCAACCTCTAGTCCAGCTTTATTGGGAAAGAGTGGCAGAAAACTGATTATCCAATCAGTGCTTGATGTTCGTGATGAGAGCTCTCTGCCGTTCAATCTGGCGAGTGAACCTTCTTTTGGTCGATCCATTCTCATTCTGACTGCTCAAAGAGCTCTGAAATTCACGGCCAAGAGTCAGGAAAGCCATTACATGTGGCTCACGGCACTCTCATTCTTGAGTCACTCTGACAGTGTTCCTGGCAGTGTCAAAGGTCGCATCTTTGATTCGGAATCTCAGTTGATAAACGCGAATTCAATGAATTCTTCGATACTTGGAAAGCGCGGCTCCAATGTATCAATGAAAACAAGCGCCAGGAAGAGCCCTGCACATGCGGCCAACAATCGGAGCAAGCAGCGGCTAGAGCTGCAAAGTGATCAGCTAGAGTCTGCAACCCACTTCATCAGACCGCCAGATCACAAATCATTGAACAAGTCACAGGTTGGCCGATTTGTCAGTCATTACAGTGATGGAGAAGAAGCCGCAGAGCCACCCCTTGTACCCCGATTTTCGAACCATTCTCGAAAAAGGAGCATGAGCGGATTCAGCCGTAAAAAGCCTCGAAGCCTGAAGCATATTTCACGTAGCCGGACAAGCTCAAGCAAACCTAATCTTCAAAGCTATCATCTTAAGGATGATCTAACAGAGGTTTCAGGTACGCGAAAAGAATGGAAGGTCGATGAGAACGGAAACAGCCTACATCATCAAATACCAGGGACAGCTTGGTCTGAGAAATCGGTCAACACAGACGCTGTTCGTCAGTACAGGACAGGGAAATCACTCTTTTCTTCCGGCTCTCAAGCTCAACTACATGGTCGCTCAAGTATTAAATCTGGTAGTGAGAACTTTTTTGAAGCAATTGGTACAGTGCGCATGGAAGCCTTTGTCCAGGGACTTGACGATGTCGATAGCGGCGTGATGTGAGGCTGCTTGCCTAATTCGGGCATACGGCTAATGTGGAATATATTCGTGCTTCGACGCTGATCTGCATAGTGTGAAATGCCCGTTTGACAGACCAAAGGTTCTCAGGCATGTATTCCGAATAATCGTACTATGAACTTTGGGGGAAGGGGTGTGGGGGGGGAGGGGGGGAGGAGATGATGCCTTCATTTCTCACGTCTAGAAGTGAATTGCTGACAGTGGTGACCGAAGCTTGAACACAACCAACCTGTCTTTTTGTAGCAAGTAGCGACAATGACTTCCGCCACAAAGAAACAGCAAAGGAGAACCAGCACGGACTTGTTGCTCATACAGGACACAATCATCATACTCATTTTTCCAATTCACAATCCCCCCAACACTAGCAAACCCATATTCGTATCACTCAAATCAAAAGGCCCACAGTGAAGAGATGCTAGCGAGAGGCAGGAATGACAAAATGATTAAGACAGCGGCTGAAGACTCTTACGTACTAATGTCAAAGTATTGATCTTTTGTCGCCTTGATCAGGGGGATGACCAGGGAGGGGAGCCTGACTTCCAATAGAGCCTCATTACCTGCTTTATGACGCTAGACAGGTGGACTCTTGCCCTTTAATTTAGTACTGAAACAGCTTGACCTAAAGATAGTCATAATCAGCAATACAGACCATAAGTATCGCATGGATTGCAAAAATATGAGCGACGTCAAGATTTTTCAATGCTTTGCCATCGCATTTTTCCATTAACTCGCCGTACAACGCTATAAAATGACACATATTGGCTTCGATATTCGAGAGCCTTTCACGCCCCGCCCAGATGGTCGATCTTTATTAGGTGGTCGCGAAGGTATCTCCTGAAGGCCAGGGGGATTGTCGTTTCGTCCGGACTTAGTCCTGGTCGGCCCTTGAGGACCTTGCCTCTGCCGTCTTAGTTTTCGAACCACATCATAGAATGCCTTATCGACATTGATGTTATTCTTGGCCGACGCTTCGACGAATTCGCATCCCAGCTCTCTGGCAAGAGCCGCCCCCTCTTGTGTAGATACCTCCCGCTCAGTGACTCTGTCGCTTTTGTTTCCAACAAGCATGATTGGAGGCGGACCAGCAAAACTTGAGACCTGGGGTGACGTCGGCAAAGGTAGTGGCAGGCTTCCAAGATTTATCGGCGAGCCAGCAGCAGCAGACTCTTTGACACGTAAGATCTGCTTGTGAAAATCTCGTACCCGACGGAACGAGTCGCGAGACGTAATGCTATAGACTAGTACATATCCCTCTCCGTCTCGAATCCACTGGTCGCGGAGCGCTCGATACTCTTCTTGTCCGGCAGTGTCCAGAACCTCCAGCATACAAGATTGACCGTCTATCACAACTTGCTTGCGGTAGGAATCCTCGATTGTCGGATCGTATGTCTCGACAAAGTGATTCAGGCAAAGCTTGACAAATCAGCATATCACTTCGACATAGACCGGTCAAGCAATTTGATTTACCTGTATTGTCAAAGCCGTCTTTCCAACACCACCATCGCCAAGCACCACCAGCTTATGTAGAGTCATCTTTCCTGCCATCGTGCTCACAGCAAGCCTCTTGAGGCCTTTTATCACAGTCTCCTTTCGCTTCCTGTGCCACAAAATACACCGAGACAGCTGGCTTTTGCAACCAATACTTGACGCACAACAATCTAAGTGAAAGTCACAAGCCCTCAATGTGAGAAGTAATGTTTTTGGGCCCGCTTAGCGCGCCTCACTTCGTTTTGCGACAACTGAGGTGTGATCACTGATGGTAATAGAATATGCAGTTTTCGAGACAATGATGCACAACTGTTCAATAGCAAGCAGAAGCCCTGAAAAGCAGTCCTATAGAGGACGATTCCTGTAGAGGACAATTTTGCAATTAATAGAGGCGCTCTCTCTATAGATTGTCAGATTGCGAGGAGCTGTCAACCTTCCTGAATTCACTCAAATTCTTGCCAGGCAGCCTCTGTCGTCGAGGGTATCGCTGATATGGATATATGAATGTTCCCACTCTTCAACCTCTCGCGATCAGTATCGACCGCTATATCAAGGTTTCGTAAACGGAGGTGCAAGAACGTTTCGGCTACAAGGAGTAGGTCGGCCTGATCGTTGGACTGAGAACTGAATCTGTCGGATAGTCTAATTAAAGGGGCAATTCAATCACTTGGAAGTTTCTTCCTCGTACGGCTGTCAAAATCCAAGTCAAGATCCAAGAGTAAGATAGCCTTAGCGTTCAGCCTGTTGGTGGGGTATCAAGGCTAGCGACAAATATGCAAGAAGCGACGTTTAAAGTAAGATACGATCTACACGTGAGAAGGTTTCACCCGATGCGACTGTGAGAAGATGGCTAGGCACTTATTCCGATTCAGTTGCCTGCATGAAAGATGAAATTCCTACATAACATGTGCAGCATTACCGTGCATAGCATCTTGATGTCATTTATCACCTTTGAGACGTTTGCATCGTTACTTTTAATGTGCAAGCAGAGATGGAAGAAGTAGCATCAGTAGCGCCTTCTCTCAACGGGAGTGGGGGCTCGTGAAAGACTTCATACCGAACCCTTGAATTTGGGTGTTCCAAGAGCAACAATTCGAACTTGCCTGACTTTGTGCTGGCGAAACTCTCTACATACTACTGGTAGCCCTTGGACTATGTTGCTGGACTGTCCTACGTGTTGAAGTGATCACTAGTAAAGCTTTCACCTGAATGACCTATGAGCAACTCGTATTCATCAAATTCTCAGTAGATTTTTTTATTCTCCTTAAGTAATGTTACACAAACGATCATTTAGTCGATCCGTCTTATGCAAAACACTATCTACACATGGTGTCCGAAATGTGTGAGGCCGTCATGGAAAATCTGGCCTTTGCACCCTCACATGTTGGAGTTAGGCGACCTAAGAAAAAATTTTCGAATACCCTCAGTTTGACAATTGTTTGGCGATTTGAAGCCAAGGCAATATAGCAGCTGCAATTTTGTCTTAATTGTACATACAAACTAGTTGATATATCAAAAATAAAGTCTTCACTTTCCATCGCAGCCAGTAAATTGCAGCCTTGTATGCAAAAACTTTACTAGGACCTGATAGCTCAAGCAACAATCTGCACGATTCACACGAGCAAGCCTCATTTCTTGTGGATCTCACATCGAACGTTGAATGGGTATCGACTAGTCTCATTAAAGAATATGAGAGGACCTTGTAATAGAATCGACCCTTCGTAACCCAAAATCATTACTTCATTCACAGGGCAATGCTCACTGTAAAAGGGTTGGCTTTCTACCTCGATCGACATGCGGCGGTGGCTCGTCGTCGTCGACGGGATATGGAAGTCTTCTAGAGAGTTGAGAAGCTGTGTCATAAGAAGGCGGCAATTGCTGGGCACCATTCAATGGCGTTTTTGGCGGTAAAGGGGGCGCCTGGTGTAGCGATGGATCCGTCCTCGACTCGTAACTTCTTCTCGGTTGATTTGGGACAAATCCGTCAACTGTGTCACTATCAATTGAATGACGCGGCTGTTTCTCTTCGGAAACCAAAGGAAGTCGAACATCTTCTGAAACGACGGCAAACTTATCGGCTGGGTCAGTATTATATCGGCGCGGTTCCCCCCCTGGGGAGTCCAGATTGAACCGTTCAAAATAGGCACCTTCATCTCCAGGCAGCTCGACCGCATCTGAAGTTATATTTGCTTCTTCCCAACTGGCTGTGTACTCATGGGGTTTCCCGTTGATTGAATGCACAGGCACCAACGCGCGTCGTTTCAATCGTTCGATCTTGCCTAATCTATCAGCAGCACTTTGTGTAATATGCCTCGTTTTTGGCTGGCTGAGATACATGCGAGTACTAGTGCTGATTTCCGCAAGCCGTGACCACTCATTCATACCGAACTCCCCAACACCGACCTCGACGTTCAGGCGGAAGTAATTATCTGGGTCGATGCCGCGTTTGACAAGATACTCATCTCTTACAAAACGATGGGTCTTCTCACACTCTTCGATCTTGGAGATTAGTCTTCGCCTGGCTTCGGCAAAACCACCTGCTGCCCCACCCACAAAGCCTTCCCACCATTCGTGCTGACGTTGACTAGTACCTGATGGACGCTTCCCCGTACCGATACTGACCAAAACGCCAATCTCTCTGTTTGGCCATTCATTGATGACACATTCGTCAATCACTTGCGGTGTCGGGTTAAATGCCCCAGCTCCATCGTCGTGAAACATGGACTGGCCAACTTGAATCGGCTTAAAAGCCAAGCCGATAGCGCAGGTCGCTCTGCCGGCCTGCCAAATTGAGCAATTGAACTCTGGTGGTGGCTCCGCTCTTGAGTCATAGGAGCGCAAGAAGATCGAACCTCCCCCTTTCTGAGTTCCTTTGTACACCGCGGTAACGGCTGTCTTGGTTCGATTCTCCCTAGTGTCATAGAGAGAAGCATTTGGGTTACCTCTCCATCGTGAAGGTCCGAACCGCACACTGGCAGATGGCGACATTGGTGTGAAACCCCCAGTGCCACTTCTAGTTGATGAAGCGTGTGACTGACGTCTGTTGAGACCATGTGAACTGGCACTATTCGGCAAAATTGGCATCTCTACCCCGCCTTTCGAGGTACCGTCATTTCCCTCGTCTTCATTGAGAGTGTGCTCCGCCACACAGTCCTGGATTGCTTCCTCAAGCTTGCTTGCCTTGAAAAGCGTCGAACGGTACGGTATGCCAGCAATCGTTTTGTCTGTCTCGAAGACTCGCCGTGTCATGCGAATATATACCTCTTTGCAGGTCTCAATATCGAGTCTCAGGCGACCAAGCATGATTGCTATCAGGCCTCCTGTACCCGATCCTACGATCAGGTCGAAATAATCACATGGTTTGGGAATTTGGTCTGGCTTAGGCGGCCTCCGTTCAGCGACATTGTAAGTCTTGTACATCAGCTCTTGGAGCAAAATGAGCATGGAATAGCCTCGAACTCCTCCGCCATCGAGTGAAAGAACCCTCAGCGGAGGACCCTTCGTGGTATCCTTCCTTCGCAGACGATCCTGCGACTCCATCTATAGATAGACCTTGGATTCGATCTGTCGATGAGAAAGGGATATGCGATAAACGTGAACTTAAGACACGGCAGGAGGCAGAAACGCAAAGTTCCTTGTAGTGGTGGCGATATACGTGAGAGACGTGAGAGGTCAAATGGTGCGAACGGATTATCCGTCGACTGAAATTCGTATAGCGTATGCTTCAATACCTGAACTCAAACAGCAGGGGTCTGTGAGCCACAAATGCGTCGTAGAGCTTAACCGATGGATGTCCGGGCTCACAGCAAAAGAGCGCGCAGACGCTGAGGGTGACTATGAATCAATGTCATGCAAGCGCCCGAATGATGGTCAAGTGACCCGCGCTGGCAGGGTGACTGACAGGTGACTGACAGTGGCACACCGCTGTTCGATGTCATCACGGAATTAGAACTAGACTTTTGCACAGCCGTCGGACTTGGTACCACTCAGATGCAAGGCACCTGCACGGGCTGTACGGGACAAGTGGGCGGGCACCTGCGTGACATTATGATTTTGGCGGGGCTAGCACATGGGTTAGTTCCGTGTTCGGCTAGTGAGTACAAGTTATGGTAGATGGGCTGATACTGAGCTAGTCGCATGGGCACTCAACGGACCCAGGAAATAACCAGTTACTTGAAACTCTCATAAAGTCAGAAAGTATGAATGCCCTGGAAACTTCCTTGATGGCTTACCTACCTAGGTAGATACCAAGGCACGTACTAGTAGGTACGGGCTACGCAGTGCTAGACACTCCAACCTAAACGATCCACGTGGGAATCTTACGCGGGACTTTACGTAGATCATGGCATAAGCTACTAGTACCTAAATAGATTTCCATTGCTGTCTGTAAATGGGACTCAGCTAAGCTTTTGCAATTTATCAAAGCCTGGCCGCAAGACAATGTCTTTCACTGCCCCATTATCAACGTTCGAGCTGTAGAACGGGTTAAACCTAGACCTGTAAAGTAACAAAAGGTATAACACAGTAGACTTGGAGCAAGTATTGATGCTAATCATCACATGTCGCGTTTATCTCGCTCACAGCTATTTCTATCAATTGTGGCACTGGAACCAGCACTACTGCCAGTGGCCATAGCCTCCGCCACAGTTGCATGACCTCTTCGTGCGGCGGCGTGGTCGCGCAGGCCCCTAGTGCGTATTGCGCTCAAGTCCCCTACTTCAACTTCCCTTGCCGAAAGTGTTTCAGCTTCAATTGTACTATTGCCGCCACATTCGAGCAATTCCTGGCAGGTCAATTCACTGAACTTTTAAAGGAAGCTACACCGCTGTGCTCAGAATACCTTGTGGTACCACAACCAGAATTGCACCCTGTTTAAGATCTTTTAAAGCACTTGATAGCTTTGGCCTCTGCTCATACCTTTAAATCACTAACAGTTTGATGACTCGCCATGCCATACTTTGTACAGAATTGGTTTAGTTCCTGATACGTCTGGCACCTATCTTCGTCCCTCTGGAAGTTCAGAGAGTGTTTCGACCCTCCACCATGGTGATGGGGCTTCCGTCACAAGCCGTGATGGCCACAAGTTCAGCCTTTCTCATCGGCCGTACGGATAGCACTGCCAGCACGTCTGCCAGCACTAGCACTTCGATTACGGCGTCGCAGTCCACAGACAACAGACCACCTGTCGACAAAATAATCGGCATCTCTTTGGCAATAGCATCGGGACTCTTTATCGGTTCATCCTTCGTACTCAAGAAGAGGGGCTTGTTGTCGGCAAACGCAAAATACAACCAAGAGGCAGGAGAGGGATATGGGTATTTGAAAAATGCCTTCTGGTGGACAGGCATGACACTTATGATCATTGGTGAGATCTGCAATTTCGTTGCCTACGCGTTCACCGACGCAATCATTGTGACTCCAATGGGAGCGTTATCAGTGGTAATCTGTGCAATACTGTCGGCGATCTTTCTCAAAGAGCGACTCAGTTTTGTAGGGAAGATCGCCTGCTTTCTTTGCATCGTGGGGTCCATAATCATTCCACTCAACGCACCAGAAAGAGCTGCAGTCAAGGATATCCAAGAAATGCAGCATTACGTTATTGCGCCTGGTTTTCTTTCTTATGCGGGAGTCATCATACTCGGATGCATCTTCACAGCGCTGTGGGCCGGGCCCCGATACGGGAAGAAGAGCATGCTTGTGTATCTTACAATCTGCAGCTTGATTGGTGGCTTGAGCGTCGTTGCAACTCAAGGACTCGGGTCCGCTGTTATTGCACAGAGTCGGGGAGAACAACAATTCAACCAATGGTTCCTTTATGTTCTATTGGTGTTTGTCATTAGCACTCTCCTCACTGAGATCATATACCTCAATGTGAGATACTTGTTGCCATTTAAACTGGAGACTACTTGCTGAAATTTTGCAGAAAGCTCTTAACATATACAACGCTGCAATGGTCACACCAACGTATTACGTCTATTTTACCAGTGCAACCATTGTCACATCTGCTGTTCTTTTTCAGGGTTTTGGAGGCACTCCAGTACAAATCATCACCATTGTCCTCGGCTTTCTCACTATTTGTGCCGGGGTAGTGCTTTTGCAAATGTCGAACTCAGCCAAAGATGTGCCGGATGCGGCGATCTTCTCTGGAGACCTGGATCAGATGCGCACCATCGCAGAGCAGGAGCAGCCGGAGTCAGAGCCAAAAGCCGATACGTTTCGTGGCACGGCAGGTTTGCTTCGTTCGATCTCAAAATCAAGACGCAAAATGGAGCAGGCTGAAGCTGAACGTATTCTCGAAGACAAGCGTTTGGATCATCTTGAACCAATACGCGAGGATGAACTTGTAGAGTGGGACGGCCTTCGCAGACGCAAAACAACACTGGGATCACTGCATTCGCAGCACGTTGTTCGCCAAAAAACAGTTCGACCGCCCCTTGGCATGTCTCACTTTCCCGATACTGAAGAAGACGAGGGGACTAGACCTCAAAGCAGCTCGGCTGGTGGCGCTTTCGGCTTTGGTTTCCGTCACAAAACACCACAAATCTCAAACATGAATAAGAATGAGGTGCATTCGATTGTACCGGCATCACCGATATTGACCCTGTCTTCAACAGGTGACCCACGAGACGAGCCTATTCGGTTGGGGCACGTGTATGGCCTACCTCCCGGGCTCAAGAGATTGGGTCAGCAAGATGGGTCGGACGACCAATCTAATGACTCTCGGTGGGCGGAGCATCAGTCGCATGTCCACATGGATTCGCTTTCATCTGGGGGGGTTCGACAAATGAGCCCTTCATCTCCAAATACTGAAAAGAGAACGTTTTCGTTTCAGAGCGTCTTCCATAAACCGAGACAAGAATCAGACCAGAAGTTTCATACCTTCAGGCTGAGCAGCAAGGGAACTTCCGCACCCCAGCTAAAGGATGCGACCGAGGAGGAAAGACTGGGTTTGGTAAAGGGGTCTTCCCAAAATCAAATAACGGAATCCGAGTTCCAGAGCGTGAACGACTCCCGATTGCAACATGAGGTTCATGAAAGCAAAGATGTCGACTCAAAACAGGATCAAATGTCTATAACAGGGAGCGTCGTCAGCGATGAAGATTTTTTTGCCTCACAAGAATCTGGCACAAAGGACAGAAGAACAAGCTCAACGTTCCGTCATCTGGGTAACAGACCATTACCTTCGACACCCGATCATGTAAGACAAAGATTCGAGTCACAAGAGACAGAACAGGAAGGTTATGACTCACATTACTATGACCAACGCTATCATGATGAAACGTCTTTTCTTTGATCAAGTAAGACTATAGATAGTCAATTCAATCCTTATATATCTTATTTTGTTATAATTATTTGATGTGATATATACTCTTATATACACTATTCAAAGCGCCTTGGAATTAATTGCTTTACTATATGTATGTCTACTATTGAGAAAACCCTTTGAAAAAGAAATTTGATAATATATTTATTACCTCTGTTATAACCTATGGTTTATGTTGTTTCATTAACTCTTATGCTAAGTCATGTCTCAGTTTCGAGCTATATATTATGTAACATGTAAATATAGTCCAGACCTATATATGTGGTATATACTTCTTCTATCTATTTATGTTCTCTATACTTATTTCTATGTTTGATCGTCTATATAGTAATCATTTAATACTAAGGTTTACTAGTGATATAAGGAATATAAATTAAGCTTAATTCGAAAAATTTATATATATTATATAGTCTTTTCTCTTTTCTCTACGTTCTATTAATTAATTATATAATAACAATATTATTATTATTTGAAGCGCCTTAAGCTGCTCGTTTTATTACGTCTCTACTTATATTTTTTTAAAAAGTTCTCGTGCTTAAAATTATTATCGTAGTAGTTCTTACCTACGGAAAATAAATTTTCTATTCGTATTAAAGCTTAAATTATTTATATTATTTATTAATTAAAGCGCCTTAGGCTGCTTATTCTATTATATCTTTACTTATATTCTTTATAAGGCTCTCGTACTCGGAACCGTTACTACGGTAATCCTTATATACGGGAGAAAAATTTTTTTACCCGCGCTAGGGCTTAAATAATCTACGTATATATAAATTTTCTACTCTAGTCTAATTTATAGCTTCCTTCTTTTATTTACTTTCTTAATTATACCTTTTTATATTAATACGACTCTTTAAGCGTAGATCTCGATATTAATAGTATAAGTCAAAATTAATAGTCCTTACTATAAGATAAGCTTAGGATTTAAAGCTCTATAATAGCTGCCGCAAATTATTTATATATTTTTTATTCTCGTATTATTTATTATTATTTATTATTTAAAGCGCCTTAGGCTGCTCGTTTTATTACGTCTCTACTTATATTCTCTTTAAAGTTCTCGTACTCGGAACCGTTACCGCGGTGATCTTTTCGTGCGAGAGAAAAAGTTTTCTACCCGCGTTAGGGCTTGAACTATCTATAAATTTCCTATTTATATATCGTTTATAGCTTCTTTTTCTTATTAATCTTCCTATATTAAAGACCTTATATTACCTATAAAAACGAAACTAAATTATAAAGACCACGTAAAGATCCGTATAAAAGCCGAGGCCCGAGAGCTTTATACGTAAGCTTCTATATTATAAGCCCTTATATACTATATTTATTAATATCATATAAATTTAATCCTTCGGACCCTTATATCTCGCCGTTCTCGATAGCAGCGTTCGTAATTATAGTATTATACGGATTAATTAAAGAGCCGTTAATTAATTATTAAGTGCGTATTAAATAACGCTAAAAGGAGACTTTTAAAAAAGGATTTAAAGGAGTTAATTAATATAATCTTAACTATCGCGTTAAATAAAATTATCGAAAATTAGGGGTTAAAATAAAATAGAATAAATAAATAATTCGTTTCCACATAAGATTTACTATATTATATTACTATAAGTGACTTACCGTGTCCCCGAAGGGTCGTATTATTTATAATTTTTATCTCCTAATAATTTTTTTATATTTAAAACTTTAAATTACGTAAGTAAAAATTAATATTAAAAGAGCCGATTATTTAATTATAAATTTAATATTTAAATTCTTAAATAAAAGTAAAATTATAGGATAGTTAAAATTGATATTATATTTATTAATGTTATAATATAAATTCTTAATTTCGCGGGAATTAAAAGCTTATTATTAAATTATAAAGATTATATAAGAATCTAAATAAAAGTTAAGGTTTAAGGGTATTATATATAAATTCTAATATTGTAATCCTTTATATACTATATTTCTTAAATATATATTATATAAATATAATTCTTTAAACCCTTATATCTCGTTATTCTCGGTAGTCGCGTTCGTAATTATAGTATTATATAAATTAATTAAGAAGCCGTTAATTAATTATTATAAAAATATAGCCCCTTCGGGGGTACGGTAAGTCACTTATAGCAATATAGTGCAGCAAATCTTACGTGGGAACGAATTATCTATTTATTCTATTCTATTTTAAGTCCTAGCTTTCGATAATCTTATTTAACGC